>JAKWJA010000487.1:0-66965 GCA_027704765.1 Solanum habrochaites | reverse complement strand
CTAAATTGTCAAAATTATGGCTCATTCTGTTTGTTTGCCGATCATAAGATGAAAGATGGCCTCTTTGTACGGGGGTGTTCATGATTGCAAGAGGATTGGTCATTCGGGGGGGGATGATAGTTACATGGGCAACCTGGAAAATTTCTGGCATTTGATGGGGTCAGGTGAGGGGGGGGTCCACCATCATTTATGTGTGGGGGCGCAGTCTTAGGAGCGGGCGGATGGTTGGGGTGCTAGCGGTTAAAGAGTAATGATATCAAGAGTTGCAGATCGTTTTGATGTCAGAGTCCTTGCAAGAATAGGTCTTTAGGAGTACAAGACAAGCCTAACTTTTAAGAACGGGGTCAGTCCCAGCCAAGTTCCCAAAGATAGTGGTGATGAGGGGTTTGCTAACCGTAAGTTCAGAGAAGGGCAATGTACTATGTCCCCAATCGGAAGCCAACTTGTGGAAAGTGTGGGCAAGAAGCACTATGTGATAGTCTTAAGGGGAACGATAATTGTTTTGTGTTGTGGCAGACATTTGGGTTACAAAGGTAGATAGTGCCCTATGGTCGAGTCAAGACAAGGGGTAGTGTGTTCAGGCTCACCAAGTGGGTTTATGAGGGCTCCAAAGGGGAAAAACCTCTTGGTCTATGACTTTTCCCCGCTCTAGAAGGGGTGAGCAAGAGACTTCTCCCGACGTGGTTGACTGTTATGTTTTAAAGTCTTCGAGGTCTCTTTTTATGGTGGGTATCCCTTGCGTGATCCGCGGTTGCTACTGGGGTTAAGGGAGTCCTTTTTTACCTACTCCTCGGGTAGTAGCCAAAAAGTTTGGATGATTTTTACTCCGTTAGTTTTGAATGAGGACCTTTTGATCGTGTCTACTCCGATGGTGGTCATTTGTTGCCGGGAAAAGGGTGTATAACATTGTCCTATAAAATTTTTGCCCAAGTAGTTTCGGTTGATGGTTTAACTATACAACGATATGCTTTTTTAATGATAAATGTGTATGTATTGGTTTCGGAATGCTTATGTTGTGTCTTATTGATTGTATCGGACAATGGTGGTGGTGGATTGATTAGAGACTTCGCAAAGGAACCGGTTTAAAGGGGGAAGGGGGAAAACATACTATTCCAAATATGTCGTGGTCATATCTTGTCTAAAAGTCATGACAAAATGGGATCTCTAAATTTGTCGAGACCGCTATTGTAAAGTTCCAAGATCTAGGACTACAAAATTTCCTCTCCTCCCCTTGAGTTCTGGTCCGCCGCGTAGTGTAGTGAATTTCCGGGAGGTTTTTCCTAATGACCTGTCCCGGTATTTCCGTCCTTATGGGAAAGGGGTTGATATTTGGTATCGATGTGTTGCTAACCGGGGGGGGGGGGGGGAGGAGGGAAGATGGGGGGGATACAAACTGCCCATTTCGAATTCCTCCTGTATGCAGATGTTTGGGCCTTCCGGGGAGCGCGAATTGAAGAAAGTTGAGGCGGCAAGGACTCAAGAAATTTACGACAAAGGCTCATCAGCCTAGTATGTTGTTCTCCATGGGGGGGTGCTGCCGGTTATTTTTGTGAAGGAAGAAAGATGGGTAAGTTTCAGAATTTGAATTTTGACTACGCGACCAACTGCAATAAATTCCCAAGTAATGAACACGTCATCGCTGTGCCCTCGATGGTAGTGGATTATTTGACCAACGCAACTCCAAAGGGAAGCCGGTACTTTTCCAAAAAATTGACTAAGGGTCGGGGAATGAATCGAGGCGCAACGGTTAGGGTGATAGGGGAGTTATATACCAAAAAGGCATTCCGAACTAGATATTGGTGGTATGTAGTATTTTTAGCGGGGAATCTTTTGTGGGTCTTGGCTAATGCGCGTGACGACGTTCATGGACCCATGAATAGGGAGTGTTGTGGAAATTGCTAGATTCATTTGGTCTTTTCTTCTATTGACGAGCATCGTGTGGTGGTATAAGGGTGTGTAGAAGACGTGAGTGATCATGGATGGGTCATTTGAGGGTGCATTGCACACCCCTTAAAGAATATCAGTTGGTGTTCTGGGGAATATAGCAAGTTTTGAGTTTTGGGTGTGAGGTCGGGTACATTTCTTCTTGGTCATATCATCTCGGCGGTGTGAAGGGTGATGTTGATCCAAGGAACAGCAGCGGCGAGTGAAGAGTTGGTCCTAGACTTTATTGGGGCTCCAATTGCTATTAGGACTTTTTTGTTGGGTTAGTATCAAATTATTATTGAGGTTCGTGGAGGTTGTTGCATCCAATTGTATCTCCCCTTACTACTTGAACCCAAAAGTGTATGACATTTTTGAGTGGGTACGTGATTGCAATGTGAGGGAGAAGTTTTCAAAGTTGTTTGAAACAGTAGTCGGTAACCTCCGTCGATGGGGTGTTACCTTGGACCGTAGGTAAGCAGAAAGGCCCGTTGTTGTGTATTGTTGACGCAGATCCTGTCTTGTGTTTGGGGTTTGTGGTCGGGTACAACATGGGGAAGGTTGGTAGCCTATGCGGTCTAGGCAACTTAAGTTCATGAGGGCGAAACGGTGATCCAACTCATGATGCTTGAGCCTGGGTTTTCGTGTTTGTTTTCCGGTTTATTCCTTGAATATATGGGGCTTACTTTTACAACTTTAGGCGGTGTTTCCATGTTAACTTTATAGGGACCGGGACCCAATAAAGATTTCTGCCACATAGTTGTTTAGCCCAAAATGGAAAGTGGAAGATCTTCAGACAAAAGGAAGGTGGTTAGACTTGTTTGAAAGATTATGGATGAGTGTCCTCTATCATCCTGCAGCTAATGTTGGTTGGTGGATGGGGCCCTAAGGTCTGGTCTGGAATATGGTATGGGGGGTAAAAGGTCCCACATCGATGAGAGCAAAAAAGAACTAGTGAGGGGGGGAGTTATAATATGTTTGGGCTAGGTTGAAATGAGATTAGACGATTTTCGGATGGTGGTTTGATGGTCGGCAGGTTAGATAACTCTGAGTCATCGTGTAGTTGAGGTGAACTCAAGCAAGCAGGCCTTTACAAATATTGAGATTGAGTTTCAATGGTAATGTGGTCCTTGGTCACGCTTAAGGCGAGACAGTGTCTCTTATGGGGATGGGTAGGTTGGTTTAAGGTTTGCCAAGTGGGGAAGACTGGCCCCATACTATGGGTGGTTTCAGGAGAAGGGACCGCGGGGATCTTGAGAAAGCCCATGGGTCCCGGGCTACTCTAGTTTGGTTCATCCGGATTCACATACTCAGGCGGGAAATGTACCGGGATGATATTAGGGGTGAAATTTATGGGTGGGAAGGTCTTATAAGGGGGACATACGGAGGTTTAATCGGCGGTAAGTTCCAATTTGGCCGAATGAATTAAAGCCCGAACAGGGTCAATAATCGGTGGTGGCTTACTACAAGGATCGGCAAAGGGGGGTCTACTGTGGTGAAATTGGGAACACTCAATATGGACTTTTTAGTGGGTTGCCTCAATTCAGGTAGCGAAGGGAGATGACTCTAGTATGGGGGGGGGGTGTTTGGTGGGATGGGAGTGTTGGGGGAGGACCCAATTCCGCTCATTTATGTTACCCGGTCAAGGGGCTACCTTATCGCGGAAGAGGTTAGTGCGTAGAGCAAATTCAATAGGGATGAGGATTTTGGTGTCGGCGGCGAGTGTGTATTGTCCGTTATCTATCAATATTAAACGTGCGCACATCAATCCACATAGGTTTCGAGTTTCCGTTGTGTCAAAGAGTGGTTGTGGTCCTAGGTTGAAGGTTGAGTACCGATTTTTACCCCAAACAGATGGTCAGCGGAGCGTACTATTCAGGACCTTTGGAAAATATGCTTCGTACGGGGTGTATATTGATTTTCAGAGGGAAATTGGGGATAGGAACATTTGCATTTGGGTGGAGTGGTTGCTTGATATTAATTTAACTTTCATGTCACCATCTCATGGTCTGGCCGATACAAGCCTTGTATGTGGGTGAGGGGTTTGGGGGTAGGTCTCGGGTCTTATAGGGTGTTTTTAAGAGTGGGGTGTTAGGATTTGCTTCTATGTTCGCAACAATTGTTAGTTTAGAAGATTTTTATAGAAAGACTCAGGATCAAAGGAACCAGTTCACACGGCCTAGTAGTGATGACGAAAAGGCTTATGCCGATCATAGGAGAAGTGGATTTGGGAGTTGGTGAAGAAGGTGAGAGGTATTTGGGAAATTTCACCAATGAAATGTGGGTGGTAGGTTGGGGGGGGGCAGAAAAGGGGTAGGGTTAATCGCTCCTCAGTAATAAATGGGTCCCTATGATATTTGCAAAGGGGTTGGTACGGTTTCGCGATAATTGAAACTTCCTGGTGAATGTGGCTTGTCGGTTATCATACGGGGGTGTTTCCATGTTGGTCTATGTTGAAGAAAGTGTATCTGGTGGTCATCGCGCTAGTGGCCATTCTTCCATTGGAGGTGGGTATGTGATTGCAAGATAAACCGCTCTGATGAGGAGTTCCGTTCAAATTCTGATAGACAAGTCAAGAATTTAAGGAATAAAGAGGTTGTTTCCGTAAAGTGTTATGGAAAAATCACTGTTGAGTGTGCGTCTACGGTGGGAGGCCGAGGCCAAGCATAAAGTCCCATGTACCCTTATATTGTTTTATAATTAAGGTTAGTCCATTCGGTGTTGGGTTAATATATATGAGATACGGACGTAGAACTGAAGTTTCATGTTTGTTTGTAAGTGGCTTGCAAAATGGTCATTTTTTGAAAAAATTGCATTGGACCGTGGTGAATGTTACTGTGAATTTGGTGCGATAAGAGGCGGAGAGACTAAAACGTTGAATTTATCCTTTTTGGTTGTGGTTTTGAGTTATGTTATCATTTAACGGGATGTTTACTCTATTCAAAAGTCATTTGACCTATTGATAAGTTAAACTTTGTGCTAATTGACGCGGAGTTAATCTATGTTGAGCTCATGTGGCGTTTTGATAAGTAACTACCCATGAGTGACGTGTTTGAGCCTTATGTGTGTTAGATTGAGTTTGTGGGGAATTGCCTTTTTGAAATGATATGATTATGTTGGGGGGGGGGGGGGAGTTGATATGTGTTTGATTGGGGGTTTGGGGGCGCTAGTCTTTGATCTATTTCTTCCTGTCAAAAGATTGTTTTAGTGGCAATGCGGGACGAATGTTCCTAGGGGGGAGGTATAAATGTACCCTTCAAACATTCAAGAGGGCTATCGTAAACCTATATAGAGGGGTCATGAGGGGGAGGGCTAAACAACACGGTTTTAAGGTCTATTTGACTGTGTATAGGTCATTTAGGAAGTTTATAAACGCAAACATCGCAGGGAACTGGCCATGGACCTGTCTGAAGTTGGTTCAAAGAGTAACTGCGACGTGGGTCTTGGGCCTATCTGACGGGAGCTTTAAGAGTCGTAACTTCATGTGAAGGAGGGTGTAAAAATGTAACGTGGTATTTAAGTTGGTTCATGTCAAAACGTCCGGATACAGACTGCCCTAAGGACGCAACCGTGTTCTGAAGGTAGGACCGCTTGGTTGTAAGTTGATGTCAACACGTCGAGCATTGGGCTCGACGAAATGCAGGATAACGTCCGTGTACTTTGCTGCTTGGAGGGGGTGGGGGGAGGAGGGGGAACTGGGTCGTCATTGCCGAACTGGTCGACCAAGACACGTTGAAGAAATGTTGGAGATACGCCCGCGCTACACTTACCTCTCTTTCCGAGATTATGTTTGGCAGGGGAGCAAGTTTGTATGTGAGGGATGTGCGGATAGACCAAACGTCTCACAGACGGCCGGTCTACAGGGTTGGCCGTCTGGTGAAGGGTCAAAGTTTGTGTCCCCGCATGTTTTAATGTTGTTATAATTTAATTGAGGTTAATGGGTTCTTAGGTAATTAGTGATTTTAAGTAAGTCCTAGACTACGTAATTAACTTCTGCTATAAAGACCACGCCAAACCCTCATCAGCCTAAACAGCAACTCACAAAAATAAACTATCTTCCTTCTCTCTCTTTCTCTCTCTCTTTGAAGACACCTTGAAAGGCAAAGGATATGAGGGGGGATTTTTTTTGGGCTGTAAGGGACTATTTAACCATCACATATTTCAATCAACGTTTAGGTATGAGATCTACTCACCTTTGAGACCTCTTCCTCAAACGGGTTTTCTTTCAATATTTCCAAACTAGGTTTTGAAGTGAGTTTCATCTAATCTCAAATTGTATAGTTTATAAATTGAGTTGTTTCTGATTATTTAGGTTTATATTGTATAAATTAACATTTAATTCGAATTTGATTTTATAATTGTTGATGTTTGGTCTAATTAAGACATGATCCTCCAACCCTACCCTAGGTTGTGAATCTTTACCTTATATTGTATTATTATCATTCAATTGACTTGGTTAGTGATTGAATTTCCTATAATATGGTGTTAATATATGAAGAAGATCTAAGGTGAATTATATGGTGTAACCATGCTAGTTTTGATATATGAATGTAGGTTATGGAGTAGTTAAATTGGAGTTGGACATAAGTATCTTTGTCTTAGTTGAATTGGGTTTTATATAGGTGGCAATTGACATGTTATCGTTATTGACTCTTATTTTTGGGTGCTTGTTACTACTCCCCTAGTTGGGATAGTTTAGGGGTTGATCTGGTAATTTCTTATTATCTCTATCTTTACTTCGCAATTTGTGATTAATTGTGGTTAAGGTCATTATATTGTATTGGAGTAAGCCTTGTATTATGGTGTGATAGGATTGGTATGCTTATTGAATTGAAGTGTTTGACTTGTGTAGCCTGATTAACGTTGTATTGTTTAAGATGGTGATGACCGATCATTTGCAATTATTATGATACTAAATGCTCATGTGTTTAACTACTTATATGAAATTGTGATTAAGTACTATACTCATACAATTCTATTCTTATTGAGCTATTGTGATGATGATAATACAAGGTTAGACCATATGAGCTAACTATTATGATTGATAGACTCAAAGGCTTAAATATACAGTTCAAAGGGACTTCTAGCTTAGCACCGAGTGAACTAGACTGACGAGTGTCCTTCCCACATAGGGAAATTTTATGAGCACTACATTACTTTGGAGATTGGAACATAAAATGCATGGAGAATACAGAGGGTCCAACTATATTTCCTAGTTCTTGAACTATGTTGGCCTCCCTAGTAATACTAGCTAGTGGACCACGTCAGGTGCTATTGTTTTATTTTTTGGTAACTACTTGCAAGTAGTCCGCCTTATTTTGATGTATTATTTTATGACACCGTATTCCTACACTAGCTCATGTGGTCTATGTCGGTTATGGTTAAATGTTTCCCAAAAGGTAAATAAATACAGGATTGAACTCTAACAGGATAACCTAAGGGGTTCTATCTTAGTCTATGTAGGGGTATAAGACTCTACATAAGCACTGAACTAGTTGAGGCCGTGAGAGAGTCTAGAGGATTTTTCTTATATATGTTTAGTTATGATGTAATATTTATATGTCATGATGAACTTGCACATTCTATACTTGTTGATTAGTTCACTTTTATGAGTATGTGGTTGGGGTTGATTTTGTTTAACATAAGATGGAATGTAATTTCTATATTGTTATGTTATCTGAAGTTGGACCTGGTTGAGCGTTTCTTGTTGATGCCTACTTGATTGAGTAGGTTATGTGGACTTTGCTTGGTCATTGCAACTTGTTGACTGATATGGATCCTGATTAGTTGTCCTTGCTTATTATGATATGAATAATTCTTTTAGTCATGCTTTGATGTTATTCCTGATGATAGGGTTGGTATTAGATCATGGATTCAAGTTGTGGGGAATGCATATACTTGTTTTGAGTAGTAAGCATGTTTTGGTTGATTAGTAGGACTTGCTTGGTTATGTATGATTGTTTAAAAAGTGTAAAAAACATTTTTTTGACTAATCTGTCCCTCTTTAGTATGTTTTTGTGGTCTTATATGTGCATTTGATCTCATAACGTATTACCATATGGGAGTACTAACCCATTTCTTTTTTCGCCTTTTTTTTTTCCCAAAGATTTTAGGTTCGGAGTCGTTCAAAGTGTTTTGAAAGGCTACTTGAGAAAGGCTTGTCTCTTCCTTATCCATCCAGATTAGTGTAGGTCCTTATTTTTTCTAAGGGCGATGCCAATAATTCGGCTTATGTTTGTTGTCTTACCTTAATAAGACTCGTGTGGTTTTTCTCTTTTCATTTGAGTACGTTTGTTAAACTAGAATGGACTCCTCTACATTGATGTATGGCTTCTGCCCAATTTCTATGATCTTTAGATGTTATGAGGTTAGACAATCCTTAATGACTAGTTTATCTTGCTTATTAAGGTGTGTGTGCAATAAAAGTAGAAGGTCAGGTACCTTCCGATTGAAAGGTCTATGTATACTTGTATGTTATTATGTGGTATGTGCACGTTCTATGTAAACCTCTCCATGTAAGAACAAAACGTACATTACAACAAAACCCAGAATTTTGAATGTTGCTAAATTCAAGACAAATATCTGAAGGTGATTAAGTGTTTAATCAAAGAGCTAGTGAACAACAAACAAGATCCCTCATGAAAACAAAGAATGACCCCTAACATACAAACCGCCAAACATTAAATCTTCCTAAGGCGGTAACCAACCAGGCAAATGTAACAACACCACCACCAACAATCTTCCTAACAAAGTTTAGTATTTATCATGATGCAATATTTATGATGTCCACTCTGAACACTATATCTGTTTAAAATACCACCTATTAACTATGCAAAGATGATGGTACTAGGTCCTTCCCCAAGTTTTTGAAATCGATTTGGTAAAACTTCTTTCCGTCAAAAGTTTCGATATATTACGAACCTTTATTGCCATTAATGTTTAATGAAGTGAGCCAATACATGGAATCCAATACAATTCGTACTTGTCAATGAAATGGGCCCAATTCATAGTACAACTTACATTGACTAATTGTACATGATAAATGGTGTTATGGGCACATTTCACCACAATGCGATATGAAATCATGATATGAAATCATGAAGTTGATATTTTGTTTAGACATGTTACTTGAAAATTTTTATGTTGTATTTTTTTGTAATAAGCATACAGACTCATAAGTTGTAAAATATTAAATGTCTCAATTCTTTATACAATCTTACCAAATATGAAAAAGTTAACAAAATCTCATAATATACTATCACAAAGGTATTAAAAATAAAACATTTATTGATCAAACTTTGATTAAAGAAATTTGAACATAAGTTGTAGTGTACTAAACTTTAGTATAATAGGTCTGACATCAAAACATACACTTTTTGAACCCTAAACACCAAATGAGACACTTTCTAAAAACACACACCAAATTAGACACTCTCTTAAAACACACACCAAAATGGATAGTTCGCCTATTATTTATGGACAAACTATAACTATCATTTTTTAACATTGTCATCCCATTAACTTCAAATTCATTCAAAATAATATTACACATATTTAAAGGTAGTTCGCCCACAAATGGGCTAAATACATTTACTTTTATTAACTTCTCACGTGAATATATATCTCCATCTCTTCTCATCAGTGTACATAATCATAGAAACCTTTTTTCAATCGAAAAGTCTAAAAAAAATTTTTTATTACAAATAAAATTTATTATCTATTTTTTCTAAAACAATAGTAAAATTAATGACCAGTTTCCTAACGTCTACATCATTGTGTCATGCGACCTGAAGCAATGTCCTTTTCATTTCTATGACACCTAGTACTCTTGACTTCACAAGTTCTAAATTTTTAGTCTTTGCAATTAAATAAATGGAGAAGGGGGCCAATTTGACTCATTGCCCAATGGAAATTTCATTTCTAAGAGCTATACTCAATGACAATCTCAATAGAGTATTATTTTTTTCTTGAAACTTTAAATTTTTTACATGAATTTTTTGTTATATCTAAGAGAATTACTATATATGAAAAATAACAAAGATTCTATATTGGGATTGTCCAATTACGGATGAGCAAAAAATATATTATTGGAGTTCATGAACTAAGATACGTTTTTTGTTATAAATTTTTTTAGAGTTCGCCTGTAATAAGGTGAGCTTCAATATTTTGTTTCTAAAAGAAATATTGTAGTTTTTTCAGTTAGGGTGAACTATCATATACTTTTATAAAAAAAAAATTTAATCAAGTACAACAGTACTGAACATCTATATTTCTTTTTTTATGAGCATATTTTATGTCTGCTAATATAACTGCACCCATCAGTTTTCTGAATTCACAAAACGAGAAAACATGTGAATATCCAATTATTTTGAAGTAAATAACTTTTTATTAATCATTGGACGCGCATAACTCCAAGACTTAAGACAGAGATTTCTTGGAGTCTTCAATATTTTTATTTTACAATACTTTTTGCATTTACAAACATTTGGTTCAATTAGATATACAAGTTTTCGTATTGTTGAGACATGACTATCAAATTTCAAAATTTAAAATAGAAAGAATAAAAAATAGAAGATGAATGAGAAAATGTAGAGTGAATAACACATAAAGAAAGTGATATACATTCACGTGAGGAGTTAATACGAAGTACTGTAATTTACTCATTTGTGGATGAACTACCTTTAAAATTTGTGTAATATTATTTTAGATAGATTTTGGAATTAATGGAGATGACATTGTTAAAAGATGATAGTTATAGTTCGCCCATAAATAAGTGAACTGTCCCCTTTGGTGTGTGTCATTGCAAAGTGTCTCTTTTGGTGTTTGGGGTTCAAAAAGTGTACATTTTGGTGTCAGACTACTAATATAATCCTACCACGTAATAGGAATAATTTCCTCACGTTGAACTTACTTTCCTTCCTCGATCATACGATGGAGAAGATTAACCCCTTTTGTTACTTTTACGTCCTTTGTTCACTAATTTTGCTTGGGAAATACATTTTGATTAAAACATTATGCATTTGTTGAATCTAAATGGGGACAAGTATCCATTTCTTTGCCGTCTACTCACCTTACCTATTGGTTCTCCCCCCTGATGCTCTGAGCTCTCCCTGGCTACCCCCCCGTCCTACGCCCTGACTTATCCATTTTCCTTTTACCTCGCTTACTGGTTCGTCGGTCTCCCGGTGGGGTTAAGTTACATCCTATAAACTTGTGAGTGCAACTTGTCATTGTTACACCTCAGGGATGTTAAAAAGGCGCAAATCGGTTTTTTGAGAATTTGCGATTTCATGTCTGATATGAATCCACAAGAAATGCACCGGGAAAACGTTGATTTCATACCACGATTTGAAATTGCAGCATGTTTCCTAGTATCTACTAAAGAGTGGGAGGTGGAAGTCTAAGATAATATAAATCAAAGATGAGGAAAAAAAGGAATTTGTGTGCAACACCTGGTTTATAATCGTTACCTTTCTATACCCCATTTATGTAACAACAAATGAAATTTGGAGAGTTAATTAATTTTTAAATTATTTTTTTTTTGAAATATTTGAAGTTTTTAGTTATTGTGATTTCTAATAATTTTTATCATTTTCAAATAACATATGTATCTAAGTATGTGACTCAGATAAAATTTAGAGATCTAACCAAATTTTTCATGTTATTTTTAAATATTAATTATTATGATTTACAATACTTTTTATGTAATATTCAGATTGAATTTGTTACTTTCACTATCTCAATTTATGTGACATAGAAAGAATTTTGACAGTTGTCAACCAATTTTTTAAATAAATCTTTTTTAAAAAATGAAGCTGTTACAAACTTTAGTTTGTAGTACTTTCATATAATTTTTAAATATATACTAAATATTTTAAGTTGTTAATTATTGTAATTGACATTTCACATTACAATTATATAATATATTTTAAAAAAAGATAAATAAATTAAATGAGAGAGTACTAAAGTGGCCCCACACCCTTGGCTACAAGTAGACAACTCAACACATCTTACATGAATTGTGCGCGTGTAGCATCTAATTTTAATTATATAATAGAATAATTTAATTCGTTAACTATCCTCAATTGATTATATTTTTTTTTTTCACATACTTTAAAATATTCACATATAAAAATGAAAGTGGACAAATGAATAAAAACGAAATGGTACATAAATGGGCCCTACCCCTTCACTATAAACGCACATATCGTCCATAAATTATGTACTTGTACCCTCTTATTCTATCTACAAAAAAACTATAAATATTACATTTGTTACATAATTAAAAAGAAAGAAAAAAAAAGACATCTTCAATGAAATAATGGAAATATCATGTGCATAACTGTAGAATTTAAGGAAAGAAGATCCATCCAAATAAAAAGAGGACTCAATCATCCACAAACCATTATTATCCTACACTCTCCTTCAGCAACTAGTTCAGTAGTAAAGAGTCAATAAATAATTAAATATTCTTTTATAAAAAATTTCAAGTTTAAATTAGGTTTTATAATATAATTTCAAAATATACAAAATTTAGTTCAAAACTAACATATCACAAATGCTAAAATTTTCCTCGTATTTTTATGTTGAAACTCCAAATTCCCCTCCCTCTTCCCCCCCCCCCCCTACACTCCCGACTTCCCTTCCCGCGTCCCCCCCACCCCCTCAACACCTCTATTTAAACTCCATATTTTCTTTCACTTATTGTCCATTCATTTTCACAATATAAATATACAAGTTCTTTTTTTTATGATATTTGTTGCAAAGTTTGATGTTACTTAAAAACAACCATTAAGCATCACCTTTGCAATTATATGTATAGGATTTAAAGGTTATCTATTTCATTTTTATTTTATGAGTTAAAAAGCTTTCATTCTTCAACGTCGTTAACTAATATGCTTAAGTAGTGTTTGTTTGAATTTTCTATACTATTTGTGAAAGAGTTGGTTGATTCTGGGATCAAAAACTCATGTAAGAATGAATTAACATGATTTTGTTAGAAATATAATTATACAAAATATAGTCAAGATAGTATCTTGTAGTGAGAGTTAATAAATCATAAAGATGGTTTGTTTTACATGTTTAACCTTGACTTTTTTACTCAATAGGATAATTCATTCCTATAAATAGTTATCTCTTAATAACATTTTCAAAACATCATCCCGTCTCCCTTGCCTTCTCAACTTCCCATGCCTTTTTTTTTATTTTTATCTTTTAGTATTTCACCGCGCTTATTTCTTTATAGAGTTAAATCAACTATCGTTTTAGTTTTTTTTCCTTGTGGGCATAGGATATTTTGATCCGAACCATGTTAATTTGTGTTATTCTTCCTTGTTCTTTATTTTTCACATTTCGCTAACATTGGTATTCAGAGCCAAGGTTATGTCCTGAATAATCTATTTAAAGTTCAACAGAGTCTGAACTCCACATAGAAAAGGAAGTGATTTTGGTTTCTGTAGTTCCAAATCATTGTACTAGAAAAGGAAGACAAGTAAAAATGACTTACGGGAAGGTTGTTAAACTGAGATATTTAGTGGGCGCAACAACTTTTTTCAATGTCTTGAATTCCAGACGATGGCGTATTGCGGAGGGTGAAGTTCAAATCATGCTATTAATTCAAATTAAAACCCACCTCATACCCTATAAAAATCAAATTTCGACAAGGAAAAGATTGAAGGAGCATTGATGTAATATTAATTGTCCTTTACACCAAACGTGCTTTCTTAATTGAGTACAAGTACCGAAGAGACAACAAAAGTGATCGAAAAAGGCTTGAATGGATTTACCAGGACCAGTCAGGACAACAAGATGTTGTTTACAAAAAAACACACAGAAACGGTGTCTTCATACATTTAAGAATGTATTCGATCTTGTTGCAAGACCATATAGATGGTTCAGATAAACTTGGTATTGACTTACAATTGGCTTTAATTAGAAAGTACTAGGAGAACGCTGACTGGTTATTTTTTTTTTTTGTTAACTTCAAATATCGTGAATTGAATTCAGTGATGTATAGCAAACAACCTATCAAACTTGAGCAAGTGCCACGCACTAAATCTTGTGATGTGCAGATGCATTTTGAAAGGATACCGAAGTGCGAAGTTGTGGACCTTTGTCAGAGGTCGTACTGGCCAACATTGAAATGATCAAATCTTTTTTAAAAATAGACCAACCCACAAAACACAAAAAAGTTTTTTGTTTTTTTATTTTTTTTTTTTTTTGTTTTTTGTTTTGTGTGTTTGTTTGATTTTAACACCCAGCACCCCCCCCCCCCCCCCGAAAATACCCAACTTAAAGACCAAGAAAAGAAAACAACAGATAATGACCCGCCCCCCCCAACATAAAAAATGCAATTTTTTTTTGTGTTTTTTGTTTTTTGTTTGTTGTGTTTTTTTTTGTTTTTTTTTTTTTGTTTTGGGTGGTACTTTGGTTTTTTTTTTGTTTGAGTGTTTTGTTGTTTTTTGTTCTCCTCCCTCCGCCCCCCCCCCCCCCCCCTCTCCCCCCCCCCAGGCTCCCCTCCCCCCCCCCCCGAGTTGTTGTTTTTTTTTTTTTGTTTTTTGTGTGAAAAAAAGAATGCCGGATGTGTGAGTGCTTTCAAACCAGGTTTACTTTGATTAGATTTCCCTATGTTGGAAGTCCAAAGAAAAGGAGAGTGCAATCATGTGATAAATCATGAAATAATGATGATATGTATTAACAGCATCATGTAGTATGGAGTTTTATGGCAACAAATGGGTCTTAAGACATGGTTGTACTTTTGCGTATGACCCTTCGAATATATTGGTTCAGCAACTATGAAATACGTAGGGGAACTTCATAATGGGCACTAATAAAACTTATAAAATAGTTGGCATGGTTCATTTCGTGTTCGCGGTTCTGTGGTCCATGATTGAAAATTGTGAGGGCCTATTACAGAAGTCCGTCGTGTTTCCTGATTTGGTAAGAGAACTTTGATCTCCCTGACTACTTTGGATAAACGGTCTATAAGTACATAATGAAGGAGAAACCTATGAAAGTAACTTAAGGGCTTTAGTCATGTTGAAGGAGCCCAAGCTGGAGGATAACTCTACAACACTTGAGGAAGCCCATTATGGCTCTTATCATCTCAATGAAATTAATCTGAATGATGACAAGGAAAATTATGGCATATGGACTAGCCATATGAGTGAACGAGGATTACACAATGTTTATCACCACAACCTTTTGAATTGTGAGAAATCAGCACACTTAAATTTTGTGAGCATTGCATCTTAGGGAAGCAGAAAAAGGTCATGTTCAGCACTGGCAATCACAATGTGAGGAGTTCTAGACTACATTCATTCAGAGTTACGAGGTCCCTCTAAGCTCCATCGAACGGAGGAAAGAGGTATCTTCTCACATTTATTGATGATTTATCACGAAAGGTTTGGGTGCATTTCTTGAAGAGTGATGGTTTTTAAGCTTTAAAGAGTGGAAGATTTTGGTTGAAAATCAAATGAAGAGAAAAATCAAGTATCTTTGCACAGACAATGGCTTGGAGTATTGAAGTGAAGATTTAAATGATTTCTGTGAGGTCCTAGGATTGTAAGACATAAGACGGTCAGACACACACCACAACATAATGGAGTTGCCGAGAGAATGAACATAACTCTCCTTGAGAAGGCTCGTTGTATACTCTTAAAAGCCAAGATAATCAAATTATTTTAGATTGAAGCAGCTCATACTGCTTCTCATATTGTCAATCGATCTCAAGCATCCACGATTTAATTTAAGACTCCGAATAAGGTCTGGTCCGGGGAACCCTCTAACTATTCATACTTGCGAATATTTGGGTGTCTAACTTAATATCATGTTAATTAAGGAAATCTTGAACCAACGACTAAAAAGGCCATACTCGTAGGATATGTAGATGGAGTAAAAGGGTACACACTTTGGTGTTTGTCTTTACTCAAATTTGTAGTTAGTAAAGATGTTACCTTTGATGAATCTTGTATATTTGATCCTTGTAAAGTTTCTCTGAAGTTATCAAAAACTAGAACAAGCAGGTGGAGCTACATGTGGAGCTTACCAAGGAACGGGATCAAGAGACTCAAATTGATGAGTGAAAAGCTATAGATCTTGAAGAACCTGCTATCATTGAACCATACACATTTGCAAAGGGAAGGGACAAAAGGCAGATATGGAAACCGGAACGTCTTATAGAGCAAGAAAATCTTATTGCACATGTGTTTGTAACTGCAAATGAAGAGATTAAAGATTTTGAGTTCTCTTCGTATGTTGAAGAAACTTCTTGCAAAGATGTTGCACAATGGAAGTTATCCATGATGGAATAGATGAAGTCTCTTCACAAAAATGAGACATGGGTCTTAGTTAAAAGGCCAAAGGGGATGAGGACATTTGTATACAAATGGGTCTACAAAAAAAAGAAGGTATTCCAAAAGTGGAAGATGCTAGGTTCAAGGTGAGATTGGCTGCAAAGGGTTTCAGAAAAAAAGAGGGAATTGACTACAATGAGATTTTCTCTTCAGTCGTGAAACATAGCTCAATTCGCGTGTTGCACAATTTGAGTTAGAGATTCAACAACTTGATGTCAAAACTACTTTCTTATATGGTGATCTAGAAGAGACAATCTATATGGATTAGCCTGAAGGTTTCCTATGTGATGGAAAACAAGACCATATATGCCAACTGAAGAAGTCTTTGTACGATTTGAAGTAATCCCCTAGACAGTGGTACACGAGGTTTGATGCATTCATGACTAAACATGGATTTTTAAGGAGTGCATTGAATAGATGTGTGTATCACAAGAAGATGTCTGGTAACTCTATGATTTATCTATTGTTGTATGTTTATGATATACTTATTGCTGCTAACAACATCACAGAGATAAATATTTTGAAGAAACTATTGAGCAAGGAATTTGACATGAAGGATTTGGGAGCTGCAAAGAAAATCCTTGGAATGTACATTTCAAGAGAAAATGGTGTTGTACATCTTTTTTCAAAAGTGGTACATCGAAAAAGTTCTTGAGAGGTTCAATATGCATATGAGCAAGCTTGTAAGTACACCATTATTCTCTCATTTCAAGATTTCAGAGTTACAAATGCATTAGTCTATGGATGAGGTGGGGCATATGTCAAAGGTTCCTTATGCGAGCGCAATTGATAGCATTATGTATGATATGGCGTGCACACGTCCAGATATTGCTCAATCTTTAGTGTGGTAAGAAGGTACATGACAAATCCAGGAAAAAGGCACTGCGAAGCTGTTAAGTGGATATTGAGACATCTCAAAGGATCTCATGATGTTGGCCTAACCTTCCGAAAAAGTGAAGGTATTTCAATTCTTGATTCTGTAGATCATGACTATGCAAGGGGATCTTGATAGAAGAACATCCACAACTTGTTACATTTGTACTCTCGTTAGTTGTGCCATTAGTTGGAAATAGACTTTATAGTCAATTTTCACTTTGTCTACAGTAGAGGCAGAATATATGGTCGCAACGGAGACAGTGAAAGAAGCTATTTGGTTGAAAGGTTTGGTGGCAGAATTGAATTCGATTCAGCTTGAATCAATTCTAACATGTGATTGTCAAATTGCTATTCATTTGATTAAAAATCAAAGATTTCATGAGTTTATTAAACACATTGATGTCAAACTCCATATCATTAGAGATATCATTGAAGAGGGAGCTTTAAACGTTGAGAAGCATATCGCAGACAATAACGCTGCATACATGCTGACCAAGACAGTTCCTCTTTCCAAGTTTGCACACTGCAAGGACTTGGCGTGAGTATGTATCAATTGATGCAATTCTGGAAGAACAACTGCTTGGTGGAACTAGTATGTTCAACAAATGTTTGATTCTTTTTGTTTCTTACAAGTAGATTTCCTAGTAAGCTTAGAAGTTTTGACATTTTGTTTTATATATTTATATAGAATTTCCAATTGCTTTACACACCTGATAAGATTATAAGATCAAATTTTATAATTTTTCAATAGTTTTACTGCCATGTAGCAGTTAACCTAAAATCATAATTTGAGTTCAAAGGATGAGATACTTCGTTAGAAATAATAGGGGAAACCATATAAAGTTTATCCATAATTTATTTTTTAACTTCTTTGGAATTTGTGAGCTTTTCATTGTTAAGTTGATTTGACTTATTGAAATATGCAATTAAATATTAGGTGTATTTCACTATATGAATATAATTAGATTTATGATATTGGAAAACTTGGAACTTAATCTTAGGCTTGAACTTTGGAAAATATCAGAGTTGACATTATAATTGACACACTTGATTATATATTTGAGTGAGTTTTTGGGTCTAGGCTAAACATATAGTAATATCGGTGTTGTTGGGGAAGACTCTAGTCTCAGAGTTATTACTCGATATTTGTGGTAATATGTAAATTTCTCAACCTTTAATAAGTGTATCGAATTATGTATTTTCTTGAGGTATGTGCTGGTGAGTAATACGGGTTGGTGATGTGTATTGGACTTTACTATTCCTCATGTTATCACCTGTCATCAAGCACAACTAAATAAATTCACGTATTTCGCACAATTCTCTTAGTCATCAAGCTTTTCCTCTTCACATTCTATATAGTCCTCTACTCACCGTCCGTCAGAGATATAGTGGGCAAGTGGAAATATAATACTACTTGGGATCAACATAATTTCCAGTAGGGACTTGGGAAATATGCTATGTGCTTGAAAAAGGGCGGGTGGGGTAACACGGAAGCGGTGCGATACTAAATTATTGGTCTGTGATCTGTTGAAAATGGTTTCAAAGACTTATTTATTCATTGTTGATGTTGTATCACAATTGTGTTGTTGTAAATTATGCATTGTTATGAAAATGTTCATCTCCTCATTATTTGTGTGAACATAACATTTATATTGGTTCTGAGGCATGACTGTGAAAAGTGTAATGTGAATTGAGGAAGAATAAGAAATTAAACAGGATGTACCATTTGAGGAACTTGCCGCGTGTCATGACGGATATTATGATTCGGGGGAACTATCACATGTCAGGATGGACTTTATCGAGGGTCGTGTTGCACAGCCGCGTGGATAGCATGGCACATATATTCCCCATTATTGGTTCCGAACTTTAGAGGTCGAGGGGTGTGTATTTAAAAGTTAGAACATGCATCACTATACTTGAAATTGCATTTCATTGCAAGGTACATCTTTATCATTTGTGAATTTATAAGTACTTTTCTGTGGAACATGTGACCGGTGACTTAATCCTGTGTGTTGCTGATCTGTAATTGTTGAAGTGAGTTAGTAGAACTATGTTCTACGTAAATTGTGAACTTTTAGGTTGGACTAGTTTTATGCAGATCGTAGTCGTGGAGATTCAGTTGGTGTGTAAGGAGTACCCGTATTATATTCCATTTGCTCGTGTTTAAAGTTTACTTATTAAGTTTCATGTGATTTTGGACTCATCCTTTGCTTTTACATTTATGTAGGTTACTAGCACAAATTTTGTGATATTTCTTATTCTCTTCTTTTCTGAGGCTACCCGTGTAGATTTGTGATATAGATGTTTGTCATCTTAGTGGATCTTCTTACTATATTTACGATCTTATTCTACTTTAGTTACAATTGTTAGGTTTATGATCTTTTTACCCTTCTTATGTGGATAAATAAAAGTCTTATTAGCACCAGCCCACTTTAACCCATAACACCAATATTTTGTGGCATATACAAGGCTTATTTTGTCCTATTTTCAGAAACACAAAAGGGAAAAATCAAGAGAGATTCGTTTAAGATATTGAGAGAAAAGAGATAAAAAAATCTAGTTTTGCTTTTAGAAATTTCCTGCTCACGAAGTCCTCTTCAGACTGAGTGTGCCATTTTGTTAACCGTTGGATTGTACTCAAATTCGAGTTCTAAGAATATGGTTAGTGAAATTCAATGGTGGAGATAAAATTTGTTGGTCTATTTAATTTCTAATTTTGGGGCGAGAGTAGTATCTTGTTTATGGGTGAAATCTCTCCTTTAATTCTCTACTTTTGGTGCAATCTTGTTTTGTTGTTGCTCGTAGTTTATAATTTGTTTGTTGCCAATTCTGGAGAGGAATTTTATAACCCTTGGTGTTTATAGTGGAGCTTTTGGTGTTGTGGTTTTTACTCTTCACATCGAAGGATTTTTTACGTAAATCTCCATGTCCTGTGTGACATGTTTATTCTTGTCTTATTGCTTTAGTTTGGTTGATATATTTGTTGTTCATTCTTTATATTTCTTGATTTGGTTTGTCTTCTCTTGGTTAAAATTGAAATGGAAAGTTTAGATTTGGGTTTTATCTGATGCTAGCCTATTCGGCATTCTTGTTAGTGTCTTGCCTTTCCCAACAAAGTGGTATCAGCGCGTTGGTTATTTTTCATTATTAATTTGAATGATGAAGGAAAATATGAGAAATATGGTTTGTTTGAATGATAATAACTATCATATTTGGAGAGGTGAGATGAAAGATCTTCTTTTTTTCAAGAAAATGCAGTTACCTATGTTTACCTCTAATAACTCTCAGTCAATGATAAATGAGGAATGAGAATTTTAGCACTTGAAGGTTTGTGGCTATATTAGACAATGGGTTGAAGATAATGTCCGAAATCACATTGTCAATGATACATATGTTAGAAGTTTATGGGATAAGCTCGAAACATTATATGTTTCGATGACTGGAAACAATAAGTTGCTTCTATTGAAACAATTGACAATATCAGGTATAAAAATCACTTATATTTCTGATCGTATTAATAATTTTGAGGGTGTTCTTGACCATCTATATGGAATGATGTAAAATTCGATGAAGAAATACCGGGACTATGACTTCTTAATACTCTGTCAGACTATTTTGAAATTCTTTGAGTTTCTTTGACTAATTCTTCTCCCAATGGTATTGTGACCATGAACTATGTTAAGAGTAGTGTCTTGAATGAAAAGATGGAAAGAAGATCCAAAGGCTTAACTTCTTCCACTTCACACTCCAATGTTTCGGTTACTGAAGATATGGGTAAACAAGTTTAGAGGTCAGAATGACAAAAGGTAAAAGTAGAGGTAATTCAAGCTGAAAATACACGCATGTTCATGTGACTATTGGCCCAAAGAATGGGTCATAATAAAAATATTGTGTCTAAAGTATTAGATGTATGAGACAACAAAAAAACATAATATGAACCATGCAAAATCGTGTGTTGTTTGTTGCTAATTAAGGATATTCTTATTTCCTTAAAGGTGAAAATGTCTCATATCTTGTTTCGTGATGAGTCTAACTAGTTTTTGGGGTTATGGTGCTCCTTCTCATGTCATGCCCCATAAGGAACTTTTTTCTTCGTATTGCGTCAATTAATTTAAAGAGTCGTTGAAAATGGGGTAATATCATGAGGTTTGCAGCTTCTTGGTAATGGGAAGTTGTTTGAAAAGTACACGGTTTTCGCAACCTTAGTTCTCGATAATGTAAACATGTTTCAATGGTCTCTTGGATTTTGATTTTTGGGATACTTTGATGATTGAGGGTTATGTTAATCCTCTTGGCTGGACATGAAACGTTTTACTAGCGTTTCTATAGTTTGTAGCCACTGGTGAACAAGATTGATATCTAACTGTATGTTTTTTATAGGCCTCCATTTCTAGAAGTTCAGTCTTTTTTGTGCGAATGATACTTCTCTTATTGTTATGTACATAGAAGACCGATTCCAGATGACGAGAAGGGGATGGACTTTTTGCTAACACTATTTTCCTTTCTGGAGTGACAAGCGAAGTTGCAACAGCATGTTCGTTGCTTAGCGGTAAACAAACGAGAGTTTCTTCTTCAGAGTCATTTTGGCTTCAAAAAAAATGGATGTTGGCTGGAGTTGATAACCTTCTGGTTTGTTTGGTACTTATAAAGGTAAGGTCTCATTGGTGGTGGAAATTATTTTGGTTTACTTTTATTGATGACTATTCTCGCAACTGCTGTTATCTCTTTGAAGTCGAAGGATCAGTCTAGGGTTGATGAGTCAAGAGTTTTTCTAAAGTTCCATTCACGCCCCTCTTTTATTTAAAGCAAAATATTTATAGATTTTAAGGACTTAGACTGTGTTCTGAGTCGCGCACTTAATTTTTGAGAAAAATCAAGAAAACCACCTTTCAATTGACTAAAATAGAAAATCGAATTGAAAGAGTTCTAAAAGGGGGTTTGGGGGTTCTTGTTAACATTTTGAAAGGTTTTGAAAGCAGCTAAGACACTCGCGTACTTGCGATTATACGACAACTAATTTGCTTGGCTAAATTTAACTTAATTTAGTTCACTTGAAATCCTTGATATATTGACTTACTATCTAAGTGAGGCTTTATCTTGCAACATTTCTTATTTTTTATGTTTATTCAGAGGATCGATTTTAGTTAAATATTAACACATAAAGGCGTCTTGCGTGGATTTGCAATTTTTGCAACCCTCAAAACTACTCCATACATTTAGATTAACAAGCAATACAGTGAGTCAAATACCGAGAGATAGAGTTTGGTGATCCAAACCCCTTTCCCGAGACTTATTAACTTAAAGTCCCCCGCTTAGATTGGTATTTGGAATCCTTTTTATTTTGGCCGTTAGCCCAATATTTTGTCACCTGTATAAATTTCTCACAGTATAATAAGAACAAGGGAATTTTTTCCAACGTCCAAATTTTAATATTTGTTAAGAGAGCTCCATTGCAACCCTTTCCAATATTGAAGTAAAATGTTCAATTTTAGTTTGTTTATGTGTCCCCTTATATTTTAATGTTTTTTTGATTATTTATTTTTATTAAAGATATAATTATTTAATAACAAAGGGAGAAAATCAGGAGAGCAATTTTCAAAAAAAGTAAGGATTACTTAATTTCTCCCATCAGTTACATTTTTCAAATCAAAATTTAAACTTTGTTGTCTTTTTGTTTCCTCCTAAAATTTTCACCTTTTTAAAATATATTCATTCCACATTCTATTATTTCATTTATTTTTTATTAGTTTGTATTCATTCCAATAGTATGATGCCGAATGAATCTATATAGTCCATTAAGAAATATATTTTGTATTCATAATTTTTTTCCTATATAGTTTTTCTTTTCTTTCCCAAAATCTTGTTGTTTCTTTCAATCTGTATTTTAATTTTGTATTCTATTATTCAGTTTTTAAAAATTGTTGTATATAATATATTAAAATCAAAAAACTAGTAATGATGAAAAGAGTGACTAAACAACTATAAAATTGAAAAGAAATAATTGAATATTTAAGTGGTCTCTTCTTAAATAAAGTACATACTACTTTGACATACCTTTAAAAATAAATACGATTAGAAAAAAATGTCAAATTCATAACATGAACAGAATTTTTTTGAATGAATAAAACTATTAATTGTAAAAGATCATACGGACTAAAATAGTATCAAAATTATATAACTTCCACATTAAGAAATAAAAAAAAACAATAATACTATGAAATACAAAATTATATACTAACTGTGGTACATTGACATAAACTATCCCAGAAAAAAACAGAATACCAAATGAATTAAGTTACTATTAATACAATTTCCAAATTTCTGGATACAAAATCATAAACACAATTGAAATACAAATTACTTACTAAATAAACTGCAACCAAATTAAATTACCTAATCACGAGTAGTCCACGAAGAAGAACTTGATCTCCAAAGTTTTTGTTCCACCATGGTACTGAATTTATAATAATTAGTAAAGAATAATCAAAACACCAATATTAATTAGTAAATATGTTGATTACCATGTACTAGTATTGTAAGAGTCTCATTTTGGCAAGAAGCGAGCCACAGAAAACAAGATCTCTGTTGATCTTTGTGCTGGATTGTCTCCAAATGTCTATACCTGTATTTTCATTTTTTGTTACAACTACTTCTTTTAATATAATATTGCGTAATTATCATATCAAATTAAAACATTATAAATAGTAGTAGTTTGCAACATATACCAACTAATAAGGAATCTGAAAAAATATAATTCTCAAAATCAATATTACTCTTCAACATCTTGCATGAAATAGAAATCTTAATATATTGAATCGAAAATCTGTGGAAATTGATTTGGAAGAATGTTAGATAGAGAACTTGAAAAACGCGTCCGAAAAGAAAGCAAAAAATCTGGGGATTTGATTAGGAAGAAAGTAAGAGAGAATTGATATTCTTCAGAAAAGAGAGAGAAAATTAAAATGACATAATATTTAATCCAATTACATAAATATAGGACAATTTGGTAATTTATGAGAAGAAACAATGGTGTAAATAATGAGAAGAAAATTTAATAATATCAGAATATTTATTTATTTTTAAAATAAGACATTTTGACAGTTTACTAATATATTAAAAGTATAAATATATCCACTAATAAGTTGATTTTTTTGACTATTACTAAATTTTCTCTACGAACAAAGAGACAAGGGGCTTAGGCCCAACATACCAAAATACAAATATTATAAGAAATAAATTTGGGCCTTTATGGCCCACTCTCTTCAACTTCTTTCACTTTGGTTCCTTCGCTTCGGGGCATATTTGTCAGTTTTGTAGTGGCTTGACTCAATATGGAGATTTGGGCCTTTGGCTAAATTTGGAGATGCAAGGAGGAAAAATTCCATTACAAGCTCATACACGTGATAAGAAAATAATTAAAGAATTAGGAGGCAATTAATTTCATTTGTTGTATCCGAAAATACATAATAGGTGAACAATGGAATTCTAAACATGTGATAAACTAAAAATAAAGAGAACTATAGCATTAAATTGACATGCTGACAACAAACAACAAAACATAAAAAAGGTATAATACTTACAAAATTTAAGACTCCAATAATGATAATAATAATAATAATAATTTAGCATATTGGCTAGTTATTATCTAATCTTATACAAATGTCATTAAGCAAGATAAGCCCAAATACATGCTAGATCAAAATTGATCATTCTAAAAGCATGGAGCAATAACTACTCTAAAGGAAAAAATCTAAAAAAAAAAAGCATCTCACAGATAAAGGGATACACTGATCCCAAACAAACAAAAATTTTAAGGAAAATTAAACAAAATAAAATAACAGAGGATTACTCTCAAAGAGTTCTAACAGATCAATGGGACAACCAGTAGGCATTCGACACACATCACCCAATATAACTGGAATGTGTTATAAAATCAAGCTCATAAGAATATATTCATAAAGAGATAGAAGAACATAGAGAGTAGATAGTAGAAGATGAAATTTTCTTCTTAGTCAAGTGTATGTAATCTATCTGTATATATTTACATATAGTGAATATAAACCACCATTTATAGCGTGAGAAATCACTCCAAAGTCATCATCTTAAGATCATAATAACTGATCATTTCTTATCCAAAAGGTTCATGTAACCTAGTGAATATGAATGGTTGTTCATGTACCGACCCCTTCTGGACTATCCACTTAATTCGAATGTATTTATACACTCCCCCTTGGATGTCCATAGATAGTGTGCCGTCGTTAAACCTTACTACAGGAAAACCCCGTGGGAAAAATTCCTAGTAAGAAAAAGGGGAGTAACAATCTTTGTTGATATGCCCTATTGTTGTCCTCCTCTTAAAAACCTTGCCAGGAACAACCCATTGGGAAAAAAAAAAAACTCGGCTCAAGTGGAAAAAGAGTTCAACGCTATTAACTCCCCCCTGCTTAAAACTCACTATTTCTTGTGATGATGTCTCCAATCTTCGTACTTGTGGTGGTTAATATTTCCCTTTTTCACTTCAAAAGAAAATCAACACATTCTTTGATATATATGGTGGGTGTCACTTATCTCAATCAGACGCCCTTTCGACTTGGCTTCATGGTGGGACTTTTTTGTTCTGCAGAGCAACATTTGCGTCATTGACGGCCAGGATATTATTGTGGCCTCCACATGCAAACACATAGCGTTCTTGATAGATCGTTAATGCGGAATCAGTATAAATTATTCTTGCATCTGCGACCAATCATTTTGTCTTTTGGATTCCTCGGGATGAATAAACCCATAACTATGTCCGTGTCGAGGTATGCACTCATGTTAAACCAACCATTTCAAGGTCCTTTTATACGGGAGAAACTGAATCTTTCCCAGTAAATTTACTGCAAAACACATAT
The DNA here is from genome assembly GCA_027704765.1 of Solanum habrochaites. NCBI lineage: Eukaryota > Viridiplantae > Streptophyta > Magnoliopsida > Solanales > Solanaceae > Solanum > Solanum habrochaites. The sequence goes on along the minus strand of JAKWJA010000487.1, from coordinate 40,921 downwards.
CTGGTCAATATATAGTTTTTTTTTTTTTAAAGTAAATGCACTAGTTCCCTGATTGCACCAAAGATAGAGTTTCATCACCAATAAACCTTCATCTTCTTTTGAGATCAAACTGAACCATCATTTATGTCCAAGTGATCTCATAATCATTGGGTACTCAATGAATGCGATATTCCACAAAAATTGCATCAGAAAATTTTTCAGTGTAGTGCACTGTTAGACCCAATTTTTTATTTGTCCAATTATCAATCTATCGGTCAAAACAAAATTGGTCTTATCAAGACCTTTTCATAAAAAAAAAGGACAATTAGGGTCATTCTATGTACTTTTTTCTTCCTTGACTATTTTCACAATCCTATAAGGATTCTTGAAGCTTTATTGGAAAATGTTTTCTTTCATTCATAACTCTTATATGCTTCAGACAATCGCCTCGATTGTTTGCAAAAGGAGTTTCCATAAACCTTCATTGGGTCTACTAGACATACAATTATTATTACTGTATTAATTTTTTCATAATGTTGCCATATAAACAAACCTCATTGGCACTCCACCAAAGGAGAAAACACTCAATAATGGTCAGGATTTTTGCATCCCCTTTATGGCCTTAGGCACAAACCGATTTGATATCTTACAGTTATACTAATCGCATAATATTTATTTGTCCCCCCCCACTGACTTATACCTTGATTGATGACTACATTCCAAAATGTCTCTTTTCTAGTGAACCAAAATATACTTGAATTGTGCATTTTACTTGCCCCCACCATTTATTCTGTCCACACTATATGACAGATTTGAATTCATATCCTCGTCACAAATGTATATATCATTGAGCGCTACCCTCAATATCAAGATACCGTCTACTGTTATTTGATATCGATTCCAACAGACATAACTTTATCGAGATCTCTTCATTTTCAATTATTTCAGGGCCTGAACCTTTTTCAGATTGTATTAATTGTTATTCAATGTGCTCCTTTATAGAACTGTGCCTCTTATCATGACCATATTGATTCATTTGCTCCTTCCTTTCTTCGATGAATTTTATATTTGGAATCGAGTTGGCTATTACGCTTTCCGGCGTATCATAGAACTCTGTTCCTTCAAGGACTTCACATTGAGCGATTTTGCAGCTGATTATATCATAAAATAAGTTCAGTGCAATTCCTCTGGGCAACGATTTGCAACATTATCAACTGAATTCATCCCTTGAACTTTAATGTTCATATATTTTATTTTAACGTGAGGATCTAGATAATTCATAATTGACACCTCAACATATTATTTTTTTTTTTCAGCTGTCAATCATCTCTCCCCCCCTAATGTTTAAAAATTAACATTCATGTCCGAACCTTATTTGGAAGTTCATCTTGTGCGTAGGTGTAGCAATCTAAAATCATACCCACATCAACATTTTCGATGAAAATTATAATGGTTCCTGACCCTGAACCATTTTTATGGGGAACTTGTTGGTTTGATGCGTACATGTAAGTGCTACATGTTAACATAAAATTGATCTCACAATACTAAATCTTATTTGGGAGTTTTGTTCTCATAACCATGATTTGCTATAATTGGAGGCATACACTTTCCTGCAATCAACCATGCATTATCAATATAATTGTCATAATTTGTGAACTGTGCTCTAATTTTAACAATTCGATCAAACAACGTACAAAAACCAATTTGTAAGTTGACAAGCACAATCCATGTGACCATCGCAAGATGCATTACTCATAAACATAGTCGCAAATGATCCACATGACCAGGTGACTGGGCCCATATTCCCCCTTTTAATATGTTTTCCAAAGTTTTAGGGGCTTACAGTCCCAACCTTAGCTGGATAATCATTTTATCAAGAGAACAGCAACACAAGAGAATTCTTGAATACCTGAATTCTCATCACAGTTTGCATTACCTTTTCGGAATGTCACCAGTCCAGCCAACTGAGTCTTTCTTTTAGTACACTTATAATTTTACTTTTTCCATGTGATTTCATCAGGCATGTACATGTTTTGTAATGGGACAAACAGAGGAAAATTGGGGTAAATCGTTTACAATAAACTTATAACCCTCTTCGTTGTAGTGATTTATAGTCTCAATATTGTATTTTCATTCAATCCGACACAAAAAGTTCTTTTGGAGACTTACTATCACCCCAATATTATTCCTTCTAATAATAGCACAACTCGTTAGAGCTTGCATTAATTTTGTGTGACTATCACATATTGCATGACACCATCTCCGATGGTGATGCATCCTTCAAGGAGGACCTTATATTATTATGTCATGGGGTCCAAATCATTACGAGCAGACGTCTTGCTTGGTCTTTACTTTTGTTGTACATAGTACACAACCAATGACAATTTGTATTCTTGCCAAAAAACACACTACTGAGCCACAACCCTTATAGGCAAAAACGTAATTCTTTCTTTTTCCCTCTTCGTAGTTTATATATGTGGACTCTGATACACAAACGTACATACAATTAAGCCATTTCTGCCAAATAATTTTATTTCCTCTCAAGATCTCCCGTATAGATGATAAAGTGAATAATATCATTGTTTTTCTCAAACCTTCCCTAAGAGGTGAGTTTTGTGGCGAATAAATATCCAACCCATAATGATTTATCACATCTGGACCCCTCTCTTATGAATGGTCGGGCATTCACGATACTCATAACAAGTCACATTCTCTCAAGAAATGGACTAATTATTATATGTACTTCGTAAATTTGCATTAATAGCACTTGTTCATGGCTTTAAATTCATCCGATATTTCCAGACACACCCTCAACCTCCAGGTCACTTGTTTGTGACAGATCTCAAGTGTACCATCACTTTATCTTCTTGTATCATGATCGAGGATTTTATAAACTTGTCAACTTAATTGGGTTGACAACATTCACAATGTTCTAATGACTTTTCATATCATTTTTGATGATAAAATTCCTTCACATTTGGACAAGGACTATTTGAAGAACTCGACATTGTTCTTCCTTTTATCATACCACAATGATGACTATTATAATTCTGTACCCTCTCACTCCCTTATTCTATCATAATTATTTTTGTCATCTTTCAGACTAATCATTCCACTGCTAACCGTTAACTTCATATGATTGATGGAGCAAGTCACACCAGGCGTATGTCAGAGGTTATCAACATGTTGCTACCAATTATTTTCACACAAGGGAAGATAGCAAATTCCAATCTAAGACGAATTTCAAGACTTTATTTTCATCAAGCCTTAGTCATTATATAATAATCATCCCTTATGGTGCATATACTCAACTCAATGTCCTTAATCCATATAAGACGTGTTAACTCCACTAGATTCTAGGGACCTTGAACCCAATCTGACGGTGCAGCCTCAAACCTCCCAATTGAGTCTACACTCACCACTTTTGGTGCCATAGAAGCTTTGAATCTATCGGGATCTGTCTTTTGCCTCAAATATTTTTCTCCTTATGGTGATATCCGGACTTTAATCTAGATGTTCTTACCCTTCTTGTGGTTGCGCTGAAAACTTGAATCCATCATCTTACCCTTAACCAACGGTATGAGTATAATCGAAGTGACAACATGATTTTATTCTTTGAGTCTTTCAAAACAATCAAAGAATAATTCAACTCATGCTATTAAAACTTTATCCCTTCTGTCTTTTTAAAAATTTTGTATATCGCTCATACATTCAGCCTCGTATATATATCTTCGGTTCCCTGATACATTGTTAGGGACGAATCACTATTTTATTCTAACTCATAAATTATAATTTTAGAACAATACAATACCTGACTGTCTTAGTGGCTATAATACTTTGATCTTCATAACGAATCAACAAAAATATGACGCTAAAGAAAAACAAGAACTCACTCTCATTAGATAGAGACTCGTGCTGATAACGTGTTAATAAGTTGAAATCCAAGCTCATAAAATAATCATAAAGAGAAGCAACAACGTGACAAAGAAGTATGAAACTATTTATTGATGTAGACGGACGAGTGACATTTTCTATCTTGATTGTTCAAGTGTATGTAAAAGTCTCTCCTGTATATATGTACAATACAGATGAATGACAACCACATACCTCCCATTTATACAGATGAGAAATCACTCCAAAGGTCATCATATTAAGTATCATATAAATAGATACATTCTTATCCCAAAGGTCATGTAACCTAGTGACTCATTGAATGGTTGCGTTCATGTGATGTTGTACCAACTCTTGGGGATGGACCTCATCTCCCCTCTAATTCAATGTATTTTACGTAACAGAATGATATTAAAAATATGAAGAAAGCTAATGAATTGAATGCCTACTCAATGACCTAACCAAAACTACTTTTCAGCTTATTTAAATATGCGATACTTATAGCAATTTACTCTAATCAGGCAAACTAAGAACTAAAATCATTGTAAACCTTTTGCAATTGACACTCGTTTCACGAAATCATGAAGGAGACCCCATCCAGCCAAAACTAAAGAACAAATATCTCTTCTTATTTAGCAAGAAACACTAATCTCCTACTCCACACTTAGTCACGGACACTAAGGACGACAGCAAATCTAAGACCGGAGCAAGCGCATAGGAGACCCGTACATATAGGAAGCTAGAATTTTTTTTAAATAGAACGTCAATTTTACGATACAAATTCGATAAAAACGTGAAATACGCTGAAAGTTACGCTCAAATGACTTATCATATCAAATGAAAATTTTGTAGTAGGATGGAACTAGATAGTGAAATTGACCGCCAAAACGCCCACATATGTGAAATCAGTGTGAAGCCAGAAAGCGACAGACCTGCCAGCATTCACAACTATATTTATTCGGAGAACTTTGTTTCGAGACACTCAACAAATCTCTAGTGCAATTCTCCACATGATATGCTCACTAGACGTGCGTTATAAACAGCTCTTTGTAGACCCTGTGAATAACATTGAGCAGCAACCACTAAACCGCTGCGTCACACATATACTAGTGACGGTCTAATGAAAATAATATATATTCAACGATATCAGGTGGCTGATTTTAGAAGAAAAAAGCAACGAACAAAACATTTAGGAGAGCGAAGAAATTCTACCTCATATGCAAATCTACCAAAGACTTTCACTTGGACAACCCATGAATCAATAAGAGCAAATATATCTCATTGAAACATTAATCAAACGAACGACAACTTGTAAAAAAAGTAACCTAGCCTTTCTGATATCGCGAGATATCACATCGAGATAACAATGAAGGTGAAAAGAATTGTATAAGGGGAGGACAATTGTATTTCTTAGTGCAGCAAAATGGAGACAACACGAGCAGAACGACAACCTTCACCACGAGAAAATCAAATGAAAATGGAGATAAAAAAATATGGACAGAAAGTTGAATCTGAATCCGCAAATTCTTGTATCTGCCTTCTCGAAATGTATTTACACAGTCCGTTGTAATTTTTTCCACTAAAATAAAATTTTAAACCCTCCTTTTTAACCCCAAAAATTTCAAGCCCTAAAAAAGTCTCCCTCAATAATATGGGCGACAGAGTATATATATAGGAGAAGAACTAGAGAATTTTTTTTGGGGAAAAGAAGATGGTAAAGCGGGTAAAACAAAGGGAAGAATTCGAATTTCAAACTTTTTTCCCGAATCTGAAGGAATATCCTACTTTGATGCCCAAATTTCAGCAAATTCCAACGGTAGAGGTGAAGTGGACATGCCATATTGATCGAGTTTCCTTGGCGCTAAACGTTGTTCAATCTCGAGTCTGGGAAGGACAAAATGTGTGCCTGCTCAGCCAAAAAGCTACGTGAATGTACTGTTGTCACGCACCATTGAGGAAGACGACACAACACATTCAAGCACGCATCTGGGTCGCTTTTACTTCTATTGCCGTGTGCACGCCATGTACTGCTGTTAATTCAGGTCGAATTTGTGGGCTGGTTCGCTAGACTGGGCTCGATTTGTTTTTGGGTTTTTCATTGTTGGTTTTTAAGAAGAAGAAGAATATCGGGTGGTGTTGGTAATGCTGTTTTGGAGGATGAAATATGTGTTTGTGTCATCTTTTGCTATATTGGTGGGTTGGGTCGGATGGGGTAAGATGTGGGCTGTGAATTGAATATAGTAGGCTGATGGGTTGCTGAAAATATTTGGAAAAAGGTCCCAAAATTGGTTTATCCAAATAGATGAACAAATTAATTAATAAGCTTCTTAATTTTAACAAAATAAAATAATCGACTTAATTATAAAATAACTAACTCAAAAAAAATGTATCTATTATACAACTAAGCTAGTTAGTAAAATATTTAAACAAAGTAAAATCTCTTTCTAGACGATTTTGAATAATAATAAAATATATCTTCTTATACATAATTATGTAAAACATATATGTTATCTAAAAATTATAAAAGTGACGAGATTGATTTAAAATAACTTAAAAAGATCTTGAACTTTATAAAATCTAATTGTTTGGACTCGTTTAAGATTAAGAAGCTCGTTAATTAATTCCTAGGGTAAAAATTAGGTGTCAACAACTGTCCGTCATTTTACTCAGATTGATGCAAGAAATTCATGAAAAATTAAATTAACTACTCCAATTTTAACTAAACACATATTCATCTTGGAAAGGATTTGGTACGGACTTCAAGAATTATGGCCAAACGTCGTAAGTTTCCTACATATCTCATGATACATGAGAATTCTAATCACTTGTAGTTCGATACGCTTGATTTAATGCATGAATTTAAAGTAATACAAAAATCATATAGATACCGAATTATGAAGGGACCGAATGTTCGTGAATAGGATTTAAGAGCGAATATCGGAATACAGCCGAGTTTTCAACATTGAGCCAGCCTATATATCCTTAAACCTTAGGAACTAGGATATTTGTAGTTCGAAAAGGAATTCTATTATGTTAGATAGCCTTCAATTCTAGAAGAGTGACAAATAAATCGAGGATGGAAAGAGGCTTGTAACCTCTTAGTCATGAATATGGTGCACTTCACACCCATAATTAAGAACTGACATAGACATAATTTCCAAATCTCTTGGTGCACTGTCATTTCGATTAGAAAGCTACTTCTGGTAGAAACTAGAATTCCTAGATGTGAAACTAAAACCGACAAACCCAAAGAAAAATCCACATGCCTTCTGATAGGGGTGTGGTTTGATTGTGGTGGAAGTCGCTCCTTTGCTCGTGACTTAAGATTTTGACATTTTCTCTTTTTTTTTTTTTCTCGTCACCTTTTTTTTTGGGACTATCCTGTTTGCTGCTAAGAAAAATTTCCATGTTGTACTTATCCTTGTTGATATTGTTCGACACTAGTGGTTTGATTTGAGAATTAATCCTCTTGGATGCTCTTGACAAAGATGGAGATAACTTGTTGGTTGAAAATGTACCTGAAAAAATGGTAGAATCTCTTACGATCCTTTCCATCACTCTTGAATGTTAAAGGATGTCACAAAGCATGTTCTTATATCCTGCACTCTCAAATAAATATTAGTAAACAATAATGTTGTTTTCAGCTACTAGCGTTTGAGTGAAGAAATTAGAAGATCATTCCATATAGCAATGAGTAATCTTAATGGATACATAAACATCTTTTCAATTAATGATATATCAGAAGTATTGAAAACAAAAATACTGGAATCACCTTTTTGAACACATGCATGGTCCCTTGAAACTCATATTTGCTGAGGTTTTCTGAGATGTCATTGGGCTTGTTTTATGCAGGTTAAACTCTGATGATCTCTACAACGAGCTAGATGGGTAGATAACTATCCAACTATAACAAGGTGTATGGCTCGATGGTTATCAAACTTTTCTAATGTGAATGGCTTGATAATGTTCGAAATGTAATAAAGTTGATGGATCGATGGATATTAACTATTAAAAAAAAGTTCCACGTTGTGTTGTACCTTTTCTGATGTTGTCTGCACATGTGGTTTGATTTGAGAATTCATCCTTTTGGGTGATCTCGACAAAGAATGAAATAAACTTGTTAGTGGAGACGATGATTTAAATAGAGAAATCATATGTTTTACCGTACTTGACACATGTTCTGACGTCAGCCTTTGTTATTTTTGACGGAGTAGATGATGACTTGATATGTTGTGAAAATGATGCTTCATTTATAGAAAGATGATAATCCATTTGTAGGATGATGAAGATCCATTGGTAAGAAAATGTTGCTACATGATTGGATGATGATGCTTTGTTGAAGATCCATTGGTAGGATGATGTTGATCAATTGACAAAATAACGTTGGTGCTCCATTTACAGGATGATGATTCTTCATTGATAATCATTTGCTAGGATGATGATGATCCATTGGAAGGACAGTGTTGATTCTCCATTGATATGTTGATGGGATGATAATGATTCGTTGATGATTCATTGGTAGGGTGATGTTTATCCATTGATAGGATGATGATACTCCATCGATAAAATGAGGGTGATGTCCTTCTGGATGGTGATATTATCTCATTTGATAATAATATAGAAATGTCCCTTTGGGAGGGTCTCACATTACCACGCCTAATATCGAACGCGATTTTGCAATTTTTTCTTCAAATGCTGTTTGATGTGAAAAAATGTACTTTGAATTGATTAAGATCTTGTACAGTGTTGAGAGTATTTTTCACCTTTGTTCATATTTGAAAAATTTTGCACTCAATGTAGCTCATGTTTGAATGGTCAATTGACGAGGTGTTGTTCTTGATTCTGAAACTTTTCTTTTTTTCTGAAAACTTTAAAAATGGCTTCCTGCATCCGCAGAAATTTATCAATTTTGAGTAGCTCCTCTCCCTTTTAACTTCTCTATATTCATCGAATAGAGGAATATGGGAACCTGAGGATATCTCATAAACCTACATTCATAGAACAATTGTTAGTTTTTGAAACAAATTGATCTGTGTTGACTTCTTCACTCTTGCTCCTTGGCTTGCTATCTTTAGTTGATCGCTCGCAACTCTTTCTTCTTGATGGAAAAGACAAAACATATATGAATAAAATTTGAAATAAATAGATAAAATCTTTAAGAAAAGAGTTTCAAAAAGCTGTTATTTAAAAAGGTCACTGCCAAGCATCATGTCATGTCAAGCTTGATGAACGCATTCAGGGTTAATATGTCGAGATCTATCTGATTATTTGAAGGGAAGTACTCAAAGTTGCTTTGAACTACCAATAAACCCTATTGGAATTTTTGAGTTCATCCTGAGAAATTTCTGTCCCACTTAATGGTCTTGGCTTATCTCGAACTTTTACTAAACAAATCATGGAATTTTTGAAATCCTTTCAAATATTTTGTCCAAGTTTCAATTCTCAATGTGTCTTTAGTTTTCAAATAGTTGTAGAGATCTTCTTCTTGAGAATTTTTGAGCCCTTCTCAAAATTCTGTCCCAGTTATGAGTCTCAATGTAACTTTAGTCTTGACTTGTTGGAGAGATCTTCTAGAGAATTCGTGAGTCCCTCTAAAAAATTATGTCCCAATTTCTATTGTAAAGAAAAATAGAAATATTATGGGAGATATGACCAAACCGTTGTGGCACCTATGTATCCCATTGAGGCAGGAATCAGGTCAATCGTAGTTTCCCTTTTTGAGGATTAACATAAAATAAGAAAATAAAACAAAACACCAACTGAGGCCAACATAGGCCACCTACGTATCTCATTCTTGAGAATTCAGGTCAAACATAGTTCAAAACATAAGGTAAATATTAAAAATATATAAAGGAGTGACCGAAACCGACATAGGATGCCTACGTATCTCATTCTTGAGAATTCAGGTCAAACGTAGTTCATTATAAGAAATAATTTTCTAACTACAGAACATAAAACGATTACAAACAAACAATGTGTTTATAGGGAAAGAAATAAAGACATGCTACATCTTCAAATATAGCAACTCTAGATAGCATCTAAGTCGATTGACAACTTGAGATGAATGTATATTTTCTACCACAACTTGTGATCAAATAAATGCATTGAAGTATTTTCTAAGTAAACTGTTGAATTCTCTTTTCCACACTTCTCTCAGATTGACCCTGATTCTGACTTCTTTGACATATTCATCCTTTTCAATATTCACAATTTTTGTCTCGTCCAAATTCAAGTTATCCTAATTTTGGAATTGTTTCAAATCTTTTTACAAGGTGTTTGAGTATCATGACCTTATCGTCATACTCTTAAAACTCATGTTCATCTACCTCATTTTTGTTCGTTCAGCTTGTGACATGACATGATATTGAAAGGTTTATATAAAAAAATTTACTGAAACAAAAACAAATATTGTTAGATAGAAAAATTAAAGTAAGAAGATAATTTTTTGCAATAAATGAGGCTTTCATTGAAAAGAAGAAATCACAAATTTTCGCCATGACAATGAGTCTTTGCCTTTTTCAAAACATTACGAGGGAACTTAAAACATAAACAAGTAAAATTGGATAAAGGGTGAGTTTCGAGCCTCATTTAAACTACCACAAATTTTGAAAATAGTATAAGATTCATCTTTGTCTATCAAGTCGAGCGAAAGACAAAGAGTGGAGTGTAAGTCCAATTAAGAACTTTCTCCATTTTCTTGGCATCTCGTATGCATGATGTCTCAATCGTCTTCTTGGGTGCAACACCACATTCTTCAAAAGGATCCCCAATTCCTTCTCCAAGACCGTCATCTTTAGCATATTTCTCTACCAGAAAGGACTGACGTAAACGAGGCAAATAATTTGGTGGAAAATGATTGATCCCCTTCTTAAATTGATCCTTTCTTGACACAGAAGCAAAATCTTGATAGAGTATCATGCTTGTAAAATTGAGTTTCTCAACTATGCTCGGAGAAGCTACAATTTTCTCAAGGTTGTCAGGACCTACTGGAACTATCGCCTTTGCCATGCTCCACGCATCCTTTGTCTCTATCATATTGATAGTGGCAACCTCACAATAGTCGGCTGAGGGTTACTTTATAATGTGTTGAGTGTCCAAGGTGTCCCCTGCCACTTTTATGTCAATCAATATCAGGATCTTTTGCTTCGGATTAACGTACTCTTTGGTACCATGCCTACACTGTTGGAATGATACACATTCATTCGATCAGCTTAGTAAAATTTGGAGCTAGTATCAAGAGGCTTGGGCCCAACTGGATGAATAATATCTTTCGCACTTAATTGCTCAGACAACTTCGTCCGACTTTCAATGAGTGGCGTAAAAATCTGAGCAATTTTCTTATCGAATCTCGGATAAGAAGGATGATAAATGACCTTGTTAAGGTGGATATATTTGACGGTAATTTGGGGAATTTTGGTTGGGAGGTGCTTGAGATTTTGGGTTAGTCATATTAATGGTGAATCCTTTACGATTCCACTGTGCATCACCATTGTCATTTGAGATGGTGAATTTTTTTCTGATATGAGAGACTAATTTTTGAAAAATAAAGTTTGGTTTTTTTGGAAAACTAAAGACGCGAGGAGTATCTAGACGTACTTTCGTTATTGACTTAATATTTGTGCATAAGGGTTCTAAAAATGATTTGAAGATCATTGAGCTAGAATATATCAAAATAAAGCAAAATTATCACACAAGCAGTTATACACATGAACAATTATTGCACATTTTAAATATATATGTGATCCTATTATGCCAAGGGTAGGCCTAGCAATCTCAGGGATGTATACGTCATTTGAAACATTCCATTGCCCCCTAAAACCCAAATTATACAAATTTTATGAATAACTGAATAGGAATATATAATAAGGAAAAGGGATACAAATAGTCAGTTCCACACAGGGGTACCATCCAAAGATATGCCTCCGTGGAAGGATTTTCGTTCTTGATTTCTTCTCGCCATCTCCGTACGTCCATGCTTTTGGATGAAATGGTAACTTGATACTTTTTCGGCTTGAACAAACTATTAAACTCTCTACCCCAAGAGACAATTGTTTGTCTAACAACGTATACAACACACAAATATAAACATATATGTATGATCATTTGTTCAAGTCGTGGGCCATTTTGCACTCAATGTGGTCTATCTAATGGGCCCAACACGCCTTGGGTGTTAGGTCATCTTAGTTCAAATGCGTTAAAGGGATTTGGTTTCACTCTACGCTAGTTGACTAAGAGTTGGTTTAAACAAGACCTAATTACCCGAGTTGGACAAACTACGGCGTGAAGTATAATAAACGACGTTGGGTGACCACAAGCAACTATTCGGTTATTACTTCCAAAGAATTAGACTTGTGATTTTTCTAAAGAATAGTCGTAGTAAATCACGTAACCTCCTTTGTCCTAATGCAAACTATTTTCCATTTGGAAGAACTAATGTCATGGAATGCAACAATTTATAATATACAAGAATTGAAACAATTAAAGAATTCAAGCAAATAGCCAAATAAGTTAATTTTAAAGTTAGAACCCATTCAAATCCCCAGCAGAGTCGACATTCTGTTTTATTTAAAAAAAAAAACATTTACAATTTTTAGGAATTAGACTGGTTTAGATTCGCCACTGAATTTATGAGAAAAATCAAGAAAACTACCTTTAAATTTACTAAAATAGGAAATCAAATTGAAAAAGTTTTAAAAGGGTGTTCACGGGTTTATATTAACATTTAGGAAGGTTTTGAAAGCATCTAAGACATTCGCTTACTTGCGAGTATCCAAAAACTGATTTATTTGGCTAAAATTTAACTTAATTCAATTCATTTGAAATCCTTGAAATGTCGACTTACTATCTAAGTGAGGTTTTATCTTGCATCATTTATTATTTCTTAAGTCTATTCAGAGGATCAATTTACTTTAAAATAATTTAAACATAAAGGCGTCTTGCGAATATTTGAATTTTTACCTTAGACTGACAACAATTATTTAACAAGCAAATATGCAATAAAAATACGAGAGAGAGATAGAGTTAGGTCTAAATACAACTTGTATCCGCTTGGACCGGTATTTGGACCCATGTCGTTTTGGGCCTTTGGCCAAATATTTCACCTGTCCTAGAGTTCTAACAGTATAATAATAACAAAGATACAAGGGGCTTAGGCCCAACATAACAAAATAAAAAAATTTAAGAAATCAATTTTGGCCCTTATGCCCCACTCTCAACTTCTTCCACTTTGATTTCCTTCGCTTCGGGGACCTGTTCATCGATTTTGAAGTGAGTTGACTCAATATGGAGATTTAAGCCTTTGGCTCAATTCACAGTTTCAAGGTGGAAAAAACCCATTACAAGGTCATACACATGATAAGAAAATAAATAAAGGATTAGGAGGTAATTAATTTCATTTATTGTATCCGGAAATGCATAATAGGTTTGAAAAATGGAATTCTAAACATGTAACAAACTAAAAATAAAGAATACTATAGCATTAAATTCACATGCTCACAACAAACAACAACACATAAAAAAAAAGGTATAATACTTACAAAATTTAAGACTCCAATAATAATAATGATACGAACACTAATAATAATCATAATTTAGCATATTGGCTAGTCATTACCTAATCTTATACAAATGTCATTAAACAAGATGAGCCCACATACATGCTAGATCAAAATTGACCATTCTAAAAGCATGGAGCAATAACTATTCTAAAAGAAAAAGCTAAAAAAAGCATCTCACAGATAAAGGGATACGCCAATCCCAAACAAACAAAAATTTAAAGGAAAATCAAGCATAAGAAAATAACAGAGGATTACTCCGAAAGAGTTCTAACATATCAACGGGACAACCAGTAGGCATTCGACACACATCACCCAATATAACTGGAATGATATTCAAAATTTGAGAAAGCTAATGAAATTGCATGCCTTAAAATGACTAATCAGACTTAAAGCTATCTAAATATGCGATACGAATAAATTATCTGATAAACCAAACTAAGAAAGAAAAGACATTGTACTTGCATCAACACTATTCACGAAAATCAGAGGAGACAACAACCAAAACAAAGCAAAATATCTCATCTTATTTTGAAGAACAAATCTGCCTACTCCACACTTAGTCGCGAACATGGAGGAGAAATTTAAACAAGAGCAAGCGACAGGACCGTACATACAAGAGATAGAATTTTTAAACAAGAACACTAATCTTAGAAAACGTAAAACTGAAATACGCTAATAGCTAACAATCTTCAAGCAAATGAACTTGAGAGGATGGAGTAAGGAAATGGCCCCAAAATAACACAAAGAAATAGTGAAGCCAAGAAAGAGACGACCGTCAGCATCACAACTATATTACAGACTTTATTGAAACAAAATAGAGCATTTAACATGATAGCTAACTCGAAAAAGCTCTTAGACCCATGTGAATAACATTGAGCAAAACCCAACTAAATAGCAGCATCACACATATACTAGCGACGTCTATACGAAATAATATATATTCAACTATATCAGATGGACGATTTCAGAAGAAAAAAGCAACAAAAAACACTTAGGAGAATGAAGAAATTCGACCTCATATGCAAATCTACCAAAGAGATTTACTTGGGAAGCCCATTAAATAAATAAGAGCGAACAAATCGCATTGAAACATTTAACAAATCAATGATAACTTGTAAAAAATAAGTAACATACCCTTTCTGATACAGCAAAATATCACATCGAGATAATAATGAAGGTGAAGAGAATGCTATAAGGGGAGGACGATTACCTTTTTAGTGCAGTGAAATCAAGACAGCACGAGCAGAACGACAACCTTCACGACGAGCAAATCGGACACAAACGGAGATAAAAAAAATCTGGACAGAAAGTTGAATCTGAACCCCCAAAATTTTTGTATCTGCCTCCTTGAAATGCATTTAAACACCAAAGTTCAAGCTGTCCTTTGTAATTTTTTCTGCTAAAATAAATATTTCAACCCACCTTGTTTACTCCCAAAATTTCCAACACTAAAAAAAATCCCCCTCAATAGTAAGGGTGACAAAGAATATATATAGGAGAAGAACTAGGAAAATTTTTTTGGGGGAAAAGAGGAGGGTGAAACGGGTAAGAACAAAGGGACGAATTTGAAGTTCAAACTTTTTTCCTAATTCTGAAGGAATATCCTGCCTTGATGCCTAAATTTCAGCAATTCCAATAGGAGGGAGGTGAAGTGGACGTCCCAGATCAATCGAGTCTCGAGTCTGGGAAGGATAAAATGCATGCCTGCTCTGTCAAAAGCTGCATGATTATACTGTTGTCGCACCATTGTGAAAGACAACACAACACATTCAAGCACGCGTCTGGGTTGCTTTTCTATCTACTGTCGTGTGCACACCGTGTACTTTGTTAATTCGGGTCGGTTTTTTGGGTTGGATTCGCTAGGCTGGTCTCGATTTGTCTCTGGGTTTTATCGCTGGTTTGGAAGAACAAGAAGAATATCGGGTGGTGTTATGTATGCTATTTTGGAGGAAGAAAATACGGACCTGAGTCATTTTTTAGTATATTGGTGGTAGGGTCGGATGGATTAAGCGGTGGGCGGAATTGAGTATAGTGGAGCTGATGGGTTGCTGAAGAATTTTGGATAAAGGGCCAAAAATTGGTTTGTCTAAATAGAAGAATAAATTAATTAATAAGCTTCTTAATTTTAACGAAATATAATAATCAACTTAATTATAAAATATTAACCTAAAAAAATGCAAACTATTATATAACTAAGCTAGTTAGTAAAATACTTAAAGTAAAACATTTTTTAGATGATTTTGAATAATTAGAAAATATACTATCTTATACATAATTATGTAAAACATATATATTATTTAAAAATTATAAAAAGTGACGAGATTAATTTAAAGTAACTTAAAAACATTTTGAACTTTATAAATCTAATTGTTTCGACTCGTTTGAGATTAAAAGCTCGGTAATTAATTCCTATCGTGGAGGGTCGAAATTGGGTGTCAACACACGCCTTGGTTGAGACAATGATGAAATTGAAATGCATTGGTTCTGATAATAGTGGTGAATATATTGGCACTTTTGATAGATATTGCAGAGAGAAGGGTATTCCGCATCATAAAATCCTCCAAAGACTCCTCAGCTAATTGATTTTGCGTAAGGATGAATAGAACTCTTGTTGGGAGAGTTAGTGTAACAACCCTAAAAATGTATAAGATAAGTAATGCTTAATGTGTCTAGAATGCCTACGATTAGACCGGATTTACACGGATTGATGCGCGTAGCACTAGACCTCTCTACCCTTTCTAAGTACAAGCCAACTAACTTGGGAGTTACTTGAGCTAGAAAAGGTTGGGTCCACCCATGTAGGGATCTCGAATACGATGATTTACTCGAATGAGTCTTTACCGGACTTAAAAAGGGAAAATCTTAGGTTTGGAGGGTCTAGGGGTAAAATGACATTTTTCTAGGCTAAGGGTAGTATCGTAATTACCCTAAATATATAATTTATAATTTATTATTTATTATCTGAGTTAAAATAAAAAGAAATAAGATTTTAATAATTAAATAAAAACCTTAATTGACTAAGTCCTAAACTAGACTCCTAATCCTAAGAAAACTCTTCTCTCCTACGCTCATCTCTCTCTCACGTATCTATCACTCTCATTCACGATTCTCTCTGCCTAATAACTTCAAAAAGTAGTAGGTAAACCAAAGTTCTTCACACTTGAAGAACTCACAATGAAAATATGAGAAAACAAACGAAATCAATAATGTAGGCAAAGAGAAGTTTGTCCGTCGAGTTGGTGTTGACTTTGAGGGGATTTTGGACGTGATCTTGGGTGAAGTTTTTGGGCAGAATGTCTAGATTTTAACCTCAAAAAGGTATGGGTTCTCTTTTCTCTTTGTCCCATTCCCAAGACACTCCTAAGGTTCAGATGAATCTATTCCGAAAACTAGGGTTGTTCCCCGTTGCATGTCCATGTCACTAGCTCCTATTGAATCAAAGGTTGGTTATGTTTGCTGGTAGAAAACTAGGGAAAAAATGTGTTTTCATGATGATTATGTGTTTATATGTATATTCGGAATTATGTGACTTATGTTGATGCTTTTTCAAAATTATGTGTACGTGTATGTGCAATGTGAACCGTATCTATGTGCCTCGGGTTAAGGTTTAAAAAATGTGATGTTGTGGTTGTATTTTGATGTACAAATGATTATGTATTTCGTGATGTTCATATGAGTTAAAATGTGGTTGATTTAAGTGATAATATCTTGGCTAAACGAATCCATGAAAAATGCACCTAAGAACGTATTAAATGATCTACGAATAGCCCTATGAATTCAAGTGTAAATGTTGAAGGAAGTGAGCTGAAAAATGTGACAAAATTTCCAGCAAATTACAAGTTAGTTTTGGCTAAACATAGATGAACAATTCTGGAATTTTAAATGAGTATATATTAGGTGAGGTCATTAGAAATCGAACCCGCGACCTCACCCGTGAGAAGCACTAAAAAGTGAATACAGAAATGGGGTTGAGGGGGGTTCGAACCCACAACCCCTTGACCAAGAAAGAGAATTTTTGAAGGATAGAAATAAAAAGGAAATGGTGATTTGGGGATCGATCTGGCGTCCCAATGTCATGTGGACTGGAATTAAATAAAAAGAAAAAATGTAAAGTGTTGTCCTGGGAATCAAACCCACAACCTCTAGGCAGTGAAAGAGAGTTTAGAAAATGAAAGAAAAGAGATGTGAGGCGTGGGAATCGAACCCACGACCTCCTAGGCAGATTCAAGGAGAAAATTAAAAGAAATTAAAGAGGGTTTGTGGGGGTTCGAACCCACAACCCCTTGGCCAAAGGAGAAAAATTAAAAGTAATGAAAATAAAAAGTAAATGAGGTTGTGGGGGTTCGATCCCACATCCTCTTAGTTCTATTAAGCGAAAAATGAAGGGAGAAATTAAGGGGAAAATAAAATGAAGGCATTGGGGCTCGAACTTGGGTCCCCAAGCCGTATGGATCAAATAAAGTAAATGAAAAAAAATGTAAGTGTTGTCCAAGGGATTTGAAACCGGGTTCCCTTGCCCAAATTCCGTATTGATACATAAGTCATACGTGAATTAAATATTCAAGAATAATGCTGCCTACTTAGATCAAAATCGAGATCTTGGCATACATACAAGATGCATAAGTCTTGTACCACATAATATTAGGAAGATATGAATAACTTAAACGAAGTATGAACGAAGCTCATGGCTTGTATGTATAGAACCATAAGTCTAGCATACGTCTAAAAACAAGTGAACCTAAGATGTACGCAATGAAATGATGAAATCCTAGAAGGATTAGGTAAGAGTGTGGAAAACACTAAATGACCAAGTGCATTGGAATATGATGAAATGAACAATGAAATGATCAAATGAACAAAAAAAATAATGAAATGAACAATGAAATTGATGAAACCCTAGAAATGTTAAGAAAGAGTATGAATCACCCTAAATGGCCAAGTGCATTGGCATATAATGAAATGAACAATGAAATTATGAAATGAACAAAGAAATGATGAAATGAACAATGAAATGATGAAACTCGAGAAGGGTTATGTAAGAGTGTGAAACACACTAAATGGTCAAGTGCATTGGCATATGATGAAATGAACATTCACGTAAAATGGGGTGAGTAATTATGAAGAGCAAATGTGCTAATGTTAATGAATGTGGTGAAATATGATATGAGGCTAATGTAAAAGATGATATCAATCTCAAATGATCCTAAGTAACGTTACCAAAACGTACTCACCTATTAGAGTGTAAAGTTAATGAAGAGACCAGTCTCTATGAACACTCTAATGAAAGTATTGAGATTAACACACTTAATAGTAATGATGAGATAAGAAATATTGAGATATGATGTCCTCATACTAGAAGACAACTTTCCATGACGTATGAGTTGATGTAATGGAAACTTCTACTAGCAACCGATAGACCTACTTTAGCGGTTCTGCCTTATTTCGGGAATAGCAGAGGTTCACGTAACAGTGCTGTATGGCATTGGGTATATCTCCTTTATATCTCCTAGTCTTTTGGAACCTCACTGCAATATTGAGATTTGGCGGGGTTCAATTCCCATGTACTCTAGAATTTTTATTGGGCATCTTTGGGCAGGTGATTCCACCCTCTTTCGTGTGAGGTAGACACTGGTTTCAAAAATTGGGATGACACATGATCTATGTCGCTTAGAAGTTAAAGTTCCCCTGAATAAATGGGCAGCCTCAAATGATTCACATAATGAATAAATAGTACCAAGGTGTAGGATTGAGATAATCAGAGTGATCTAGACAAAAGTATGACACTAGGTCATTCTTGATCATTGCACAAGGAACGCTATAAAAGTCTTAAACTACATCTAGGTATAACTAGTGTAAATACCAGCTATACTAGGATCTAGTTTAATAGTTTCATCGGGTTAGTTGTGCAAATGATCAGATAACCTATGTCATTACTTAGTCTAGCTCACCTCTTTTATTTATCTAACACATTGGTACATTCCTATTCATATGTGCATCATTTGAGGCGGGCCCATTCATACGTTTAGGAACCCACCTTAAACGAAAACAGATCATTTGAGTATCAATGAATCCAGTGTCTCCCCCACACCGAAAAAGGTGGAATCACCGGCCAAGTGACCCCAAACCATGCTTGCTTACAGGGAAAATTGAACCCCGCAGATCCCTATTTGGCAGTTAGGTTCAAAGCTAGAGATATAAGGAGACTCTACCCAGAATGCCGGACAGTCTCATCTCATGATAAGTTACGTTAACGTCCGCCCTTGCGAGAAGGCACACCACTCATCGCTAGCTATCTGTGGACCAGTATAAAGTTTGTTTTCCCTTCAACTCAAATGTCATAAAAGTTGGCTTCTAGTATGAGGACATCATAGCTCAATAAGAATCATTTTCCATCTCATCATTAGTATTAAGTATACATCAGTCTCAATAACGTTCATTAGAGTTGTACATAGATAACTGGTCTCTTCATAACTTTACACTCTCATAGCTGAGTACGTATTAGTAACATTTACTTAGTCTCATGTGAGATGGCTCTCATCTTTCACTTGTCTCTACTCATTTTTTTCCCCATTTCGTTAGCATCAAGAAAACAATACTCTCCGCATTAACGTGAATTTTCATTTTCTTTCGTTTAAGCTTCTAGTGTTTAATAAATCCTTATGGAGGCTTGCTTCTAATTGATTATCTCTCTTACTCTTTTGATTATTGTATCTTACTTTACATTCATGAATGTGAACTGTCCTACATAACAATCCTTACTTTACATTTGATGAATGTGAATTGTCCTCACATATCATCCTTACTTTACATCGATGAAATTGAATTGTCCTTCATATCCTCCTTGGTGTTATGTGACTAGTCTCACACATTCTAAACACGTTCTATGCGTTCGGGCATCTTTAGTATGTCTGTTAACATAGTAGCTTAGGTGTAAGTAAGACTTGTGCCACTTCCTCTAACACCCCATTCTGCTACTTACTTAATTTAGAGACCCTTTAATTATGTTATAACTCACGTTACTTAGTTACTTTAGTGTATAGGCTTCATGTCAACTGTTTTATGGACATGAGCACTTCATTCATGAGTTTTCATGTGGTTCATATGTCATTCTTTTAGAGCATGTTAGAATTGTCCAATGAGTGGCATGCACTTGATTATGGGCTCATGAATTATTTAGAAGTGCTTTATTATCATTTGATATTCTAACTACCAGATTGACATATGATTAGTATTGACATAAACCTTTGAATATTAAACTACTAACCTTTTGTTGGCAAAAATGTGCAAATTTTACATATGTTCCTACTTAAATTTATATTAATTAACCATTAGCCAATCTTCTAATTATTTAACATAATATTATAGCCATTCTACACATGCATCACTTTTAGACATGATCGTTAGCCATTTTAATGGCATACGAATTAGTATTGCATAACATTTGATTAGATACATCCTTATTTGTTGAATAGGCCAATTTTACATTCCTTTCATGCTTGGTTGGATATGTATATTATTTCATGTCGACATCTTTTATTTATTTAACATAATACTATAGCCATTTGATGCATCTCTTTTTGACAATGTTATTGTTACCATTTTTATAGCTAAGCCAAACCATCACTTAAATTATATTCATGGATCTTTTTAGCCCACCTTATAAGAACTTTAGGCATACGTTTTTTAAACATATTGAATAGAATAACATGATCATATAACGAACACAACTCATCAACAAGTCACATTTACAGTAGGTATGCACACACAACTGTACATTTTCATTCATAATCTGTTTCGGACACCTCTTAAACATAGTATCATTCTCTTAACCAATCTTGGTTCATGCAATGACTTTAGGATAACGTTTTAAGACATATTGAACAACATCATATTAATATTTGATGAAATTTAACACCTTCATAACGTCACTATAACAGCAATACACGATTTCGACAAACACATCACACTTACACAATTACGGGGTAACTAACACATCGTCGATTCTGATTCACGTTTTTATGTACTAACTTTATACGATCAAACTTCATAGGTTAATCGACTTCCATAATTTCAAGAACATTACACATAATATCAGCCATCATCTACATACCACCAACATGATATCTAACCTATTCCATGGAATTGAAAAGGATACTAGGGACAAAGAATTCGTCGAGAACACGCACCCAACCCTAGGTTTTCAAGGTCTTTGAATTGTTGAAAAGAAAGTTTCTCTTGGGAAAAAGTCCCAGAAAGAAATCTAAAACCTTAAGTAGAACTAATCTAACAAATACCATCAATGAAACGAAACTTTGAGAAACCCGTGACATCCACCTAAGGAAAATCAATAGAATTTTCTGTTTTTCTTTCCCATCGCATTGCTTACTATTTTGCATCCCACCCGTTTTTTTCAATGAGTTTGAAACGTGATTTTTAAGTTAAGAACTTATATTTAACTATAAACTTAGGTTAAAAATTTAATTTAATAAACTAATAACCAATTAGAAAAAGGCCCCCCAATTGATTAAACATAGGCAACTACACTTAGTCAAATCTGGAAATTGGTGTTGACTTGGTTTTTGGGTTAATCTTTTGATTTCATATTAATTAATCAAATCATTAATTTAATTAATTTGGGTACCTAGGTACTTAACTAAAGTACCAAAGTCTTGAAACCAAATTAAACCCTTTTGGCCATTCCTAGGTTAAGTACTAGATGTTTCTTGCTTTATTACTAGGTTGCATAAGAATTTCAGTTTGACCTCCCCCCCTTTAATTTAATTAATTATGTATAATTTTCATTAATTTTAGTACCATGGGTCATTCTAAGGAACCTTAAGTCGTTATCACCATAACTAATCCCTTGGCCATCCTAGGTTAAATCTAGTTGTCTTTTTCTTGTCTCAAAACCGAAATATTGAAACTTCTTGTGATTTCGGTTTTGAACCCTTTAACATTAATTATTAGTGCTAAATTACTTAATTATCCTAGGTACTTAATAAAGTATTATTAAGTTTGTTAGTACCTAACTACTCTTTGTACCATCCTAGGTTAGGTCCCTAGTTTGTCCCTTTTCTATCTTACCAAATCTTAAAATTTCTTTTGTAGTTTTGTTTTTAGCTATTTTAAAATAATTAATTAATTTTAATAATAATTCAATTAGGTCCCTCGGGAATTACTAAAGTACCCCCTTAGTTTGATATGACCATACCAACCTTTTGGACCATCCTGGTTCGGTACCTAGGTTGTCTTTTTAACTAGTACTAGCTTGTGTCAACCCTGTTTTGGTCCTGATTGCCGGGTTGCACTAGTGGTTCCTTTTCGGTTTATTTCCTATAGTTAGATATTTGGCAGGTATATAGATCCTAAAATTTTGTTCAGGAAGTTGTCCCCACATGGATGGTCCCTCTTAATGCACTTTTTGTCCCCATAACTACCCGACAGCCGAATTCGGTTAGGGTGGTCCCCTCCTTTTGGTGCTTCTTCACGGTCTTGCACATGTGGTTGTACATGGGTTTGTTTATTTCCTAACTTAATATTATTTATGGTTCCTTGGGAATATTTACTTATTGTCCCAAGGATTTCGCTATGTCTTAGGCACTGCTCTTATCTACATGATCCTTTTAATATTGATCATGTGACATGGTATCTTAGGCTTGACACTTGGTGCCTCATCCCTTTTCTGGATTAAAGGAAAAAATATTTTAGTTTTAGGGTCTTTTCTTTGCCAGGTACATTGTCTAAACAAGTTTGGACTATATTTTTGCTTTTGGGTATATATAGAAATTTGCTACACCCTTACCATTTTTCTATCCTATGCCCTATTTTAATATTGGCCATTGAAATCCCTATGCAATCCCCAATACTATTTCTACTAAGGGACTTACTGGCTCTTACTAACATATATTTTCCAATGATTACATTATCCCCCTCCCCCCCCTAGGAACATTTGTCCCCCGAGTGACACTTATTATCAATTAAACAAATAGGGGCTTCATTTGCGACTTAAAAACTTTTCTCCTTTATTGAATATTATTACCTTATTTTGTATAATACATATATTCAAGATTATTTGAGCTCCCTTTTTTTTTATTGAGAATTTCATTCTCAGTCTTAATAGAGGGAGGAATCTCTCTAACCTTTCTCCACTTCACAAATCAGTTTACACAGGAAACATGTCTATGTCTAACACAAAAAACAACACCTATACAGCAAACACAACTTCATTTAACTCCACTTAGTGCTATTATAGACATACGTTAGTAACCTATTTACAACACACATCGACTGAAAGCCTAAATTTCGATTTTCTTACAGTAAGAGAATTAGGGAAGAGCATATCAAACTCTTAAATAGCATCTAGTTTACCTAAAGATTTTGAACCTATGACCAACTTAATTTCAAAGGACTTCCACTCGACGCCATGAACTCAATACATACCCCTCACCTTCGGCCATACACAACTATCTCTATGGGAGTACTAACTAGAATACGGGTTTCAT
The DNA here is from genome assembly GCA_027704765.1 of Solanum habrochaites. NCBI lineage: Eukaryota > Viridiplantae > Streptophyta > Magnoliopsida > Solanales > Solanaceae > Solanum > Solanum habrochaites. The sequence goes on along the minus strand of JAKWJA010000487.1, from coordinate 16,992 downwards.
ATCGATCTCAGAAAGTAAGTCCGAATTGATTAGCCAACAGGAGTAACCATGGACAAGGTATATACTGGATCTATTATTAAAGCATAAACATAAAAGGATAAGATAGCAATTACCATTATCCACATCCATAATCCTCTTTTTCCTTCGCTTCCTTTCAACACATAAACCCCGTTTCTCTTTGGGGTTTTCGGCTACAAAACAACATTTGGATGAGGCTGAGCATCCTGCTTGGCCTGTGGATTTGAACTACACGCCCTTACATTTTAGCTTCAACGTATTTTGAAACTGAAGTCTTACCACCCTATTTCTATAGTCTATTATACCATAACAATTAAGAAGCAAATCCATGTTTATAGCCCTATATTTGAGCTGGTAATGCATCATCTTATCCTTCTCCTCCGCACATACTCATAGTAGGCTTTTGACATTCCCAAAATGTATTCACGCTGCATGCGAACACCACACCCACCACACGTATTTCATCCACGTTGGGCATTTTTATTATGGCCCCTTCCTGAAAGGCCAGATCTTGAGCCATGATGCCTTATGACCACGTTGTCCATTCTAATTATTGTGTGGATTCTTCTACGTATCACACAATAAGGAAGTTAGATATTTATATGACAAAAATTTTCAAAGCTCTAGATATCACGATAAAGGAGTAGATAAGGGAGATTCCTATCATGGCGTAGCCTATGTCATGATTGTGGCGCGCTTCACATCATATCTAGAAACTATGTTACTGGTTTGTGTTGAGCTTTAGATCCTAAGTAATGTAACCTTAAGCTCTGATACCAAGTTTGTCATGACCCAGATTCTGGAATCTGGATCACAATCGGTGTCGTTGACCTCTCAGAGGTCGTAGACAAGCCTTATCTTTCATTCATCACATTCATCTAGTTAAATTTAAGAAAATTTTAAAAAAAAATTATATGTATGAAGTATTCATAGACTTCATATAATTATTAACTAGATACATCATAGACTATCTCACATAAGAGGACAACCATCTAACAAAAGAATCAATTTCGAAACTGAATATTAATATATCATAAATAGTTGCCAACATGGCCTTTACAAAGCTTCCAAATGAAGGTGTGAAAGAAACTCTAGGGACATTAACATCCCTAGCTATGTCTAAAACTAAGGCTATACTACATCTGTAGCATCCTCGAAATCATGAGGACTCTACCACATGGTTTGGGAAATACACTACACATAATCCAAACCGCTCGCTGCAAGTGGTCGTCAACCTTGTCCTCTTACCATGCAACCTATAAAATAGTAAATAGTAAGGGGGTTGTACACCACTTGTAATAAAGTATGGTTGTAGCACCCATACACTTAAAGCTATGCATGATCAATGAAAGCTCTTCCTAACTGCTTGCTATTTCTGGAAAGTCCTAGTCCGCTAGGACTTTCTTAATTTATTGTTGTGAATGTGGTATGATAAGGATGTATTTTAATACTTCAAAGCAAATACACATTTTCTATATGATTACAATATATTAGTATCATCCAACATAATTTTAGAACAACCGGGTGAAGATTTGAGAATTTTGATCATCTTAGGCCAAGAGCTCTTTTTTGTACACTTCGATTATTTTTCTGTCTTTTCTTCTAGTTGTTGTGTAGTTCAATAATTCTTTTGGTCATATATTTTACTTACAGGTTCAATGATTCATTGTAGGCCCATACCCACAATGAATCAATATAAGTAATCCAAGGACTAAGGAATGATTTCCCTACGTTATAGTGAGTCATTCTTTGCACTATATATTCATTACCTTTCATAAGCAATTCATTATTCATGATGCCATTGATTTCATTAATTTCATGTTTAATATATAATATATTTCATATACACGAGACTTTTGAATCATTGATGTAGCATAAGACATCTCTAGTTAGGGCCCAACATATGGGACCTCAACCCGAGGACCTTCTTGAACAAACACAGAGTGTGCTTCATTCGTTCATTCGTAGTTAATATTATTAATTTCATTCATTCGTAGGCTGATGTAAACACCATCTATACCTAGGATGAATTTTAAGAATCTCATCGAGATCATGAAGTGCAATGGCCAAGAATGACCTAATGTCATTACTTGAATCTGATTTTACCTCCTAACTATCTTGCACAAACACCTTCGGTATCGTTCATTTCATTATCTTTCATACATTGAGGAACTCCAACCTTAACCTACATAGATCATGTGAGCATCATGAAATCCAGTGTCTACCCCACACCGCAAAAAGGTGAAATCATCGGCCAAAGTGACCCAAAACATGCTAGTGTGAATGGGAATTGAACCCCGCCAGATCCCTATATTGACAGTAATGTTCTAAGACTAGGAGATATAAGGATACTCATACCCAGTATGTTAGACAGTCTCATCTCGTGAGAGTTACGTGAACCTCCGCCCTTCCAGAAAAAAGGCATCACCGCTAGTCGCTAGCCTATCTGTGCCAAGATAAAGTTCCATTTCATTCAACTCATACGTCATGGAAGTTGGATTTTAGTATGAGGACATCATAGCTCAATATATGATTTCTCATCTCATCATTAGTATTAAGTATACATCAGTCTCAATACTTTCATTAGAGTGTACATAGAGACTGGTCTCTTTATTAACTTTACACTCTAACAAGTGAGTACGTTTTGGTAACATTTACTTATTCTCATTTGAGATTGCTCTTATATTTCACATTATCCTCTTATCATTTTGTCACCATTTTAATTAGCATCATCGATTAATATAATTACTCACCTCATCACGTGAATGTTCATTTCTTCTTTATCTTCAAGTGTTGACTCAACCATTATGAAGGCTTGCTTCTAGATTGAGATTTACTTACTCTTTTGATGACTTGTGATCCTTACTTCACATTCATGAAATAAGATATGTCCTTACATATAATCCATACTTTACATTGATTAAATGTTAATTGTCTTTGCATATCATCCTTAGGTGTTAATGTGACTAGTCTCACACATTCTAACACCTTCATTCATGAGTATTATTTTAATATAGTAGCTTAGGTGTAAGTAAGACTTGTCTCAGTTTCTTTAACACCCCATTCTGGTCACTTACTTAATTTAGACCCCTTTAATTATGTTATAACTCACGTTACTTAGTTACTTTAGTGTAGTAGCTTCATATCACCGTTTATGGACATGAGCACTTCATTCAATGAGTTTCATGTGTTCATATGTAATTCTTTTAGAGCATGTTGGGAGTTGTACCAATGAGTGGCATGCCCTTGATTATGGGTTCATTGAATTATTTTAGAAGTGCTTATATTATAATTTCATATTCTAACTACACAAGATTGGCATATGATTAGTATTCACACCATCCTTTGAATATTAAACTACATAACAATTTTTGTTAGCATGTGCCAATTTTACGTATGTTCATATTTAAATTTAATATGTATGTACCATTAGACAGTATTTTAATTATTTAACATAATATTATAGTCATTTACATGCATCACTTTTAGACAATGTATCATTAGCAATTTTATTGGCATACGATTAGTATTGGCATAAACATTTGGATATAGATTACATATCCTTATTTTTAGGCATAGGTCAAATTTTACATTCTTTCATGCTTGGTTGGATATGTATATTATTCATTAGAAAATCTTTTAATTATTTAACATAATATTATATCCATTTGGAAGCATCCCTTTTGGACATTGTATTGTTAGCCATTTTATTGTCATAAGCCAAACAGTCACTCAAATTATGATTTCATGAAGATTATTTTAGCCAAACTTATAAAATAACTTTAGGCATAACATTTTTAAACATACTGAACAAAATAATATGATCATTTAATGAGCACAACATCATACACAAGTCACATTTACAGTAGGTATGCACAACAAACCGTAATTATCTTCACACATAACAGTTTCGAACACATCTTAACATAGTATCATTCCCTTAACCAATCTTGGTTCATGACTTTAGGATATCGTTTTCATACATATTGAACAACATCATATTAATATTTGATGAATTTAACACCTTCATAACGTCACTATAACAGCAATGCAACATTCGGACAAACACATCAACACTTACAACAATTACAGGTGTAACTAACACATCGTCGATTTATGATTCACGTTAACTTTATACGATCATAACTTCATAGGTTAATCGACTTTCATAATTCAAGAACATCACACATAAGATCAACCTTCACCACATATAATGTCATTACTTGAATCTGATTTTACCTCCTGATTGTCTTGCATAAACAACTTCGGTATCGTTCATTTCATTATCTTTCATACATTGATGAACTCCAACCTTAACCGACATAGATCATGTGAGCATCATGAAATTCAGTGTATGCCCCCACACTTAAAAGAGGTGGAATCACTGGCCAAATAACCCAAAATATGCTAGAGTACATGGGAATCGAACCCCGCCAGATCCCTATATTGACTGTATAGGTTCAAAGACTAGGAGATACAAGGAGACTTATACCCAGCATGCTAGACAATCTCATCTCATGGAAGTTACGTAAACCTCCGCCTTTCCCAAAAAAGGCATCACCGCTCATCGCTAGCCAATCGGTGCTCAGTATAAAGTTCCATTTCATTCAACTCATACGTCATGGAAGTTGCTTCTAGTGTGAGGACATCATAGCTCAACATATGATTTCTCATCTCATCATTAGTAATAAGTATACATCAGTCTCAATACTTTCATTAGAGTGTACATAGAGACTGGTCTCTTCATTAACTTTACACTCTCATAGGTGAGTACGTTTTGGTTACATTTACTTAGTCTCATTTGAGATTGATTTCATCTTTCACATTAGCCTCTTATCATGTTGTCCCCATTTTCATTAGCATCATAGATTAATATAATTACTCACCTAATTACGTGAATTTTCATTTCTTCTTTATCTTCTAGTGTTGACTCAAGCATTATGGAGGCTTGCTTCTAGATTGAGATTTACTTACTCTTTTGATGACTTGTCATCCTTATTTTACATTCATGAAATGTGAATTGTCCTTCCATAACATCCTTACTTTACATTGATGAAATGTGAATTTTCCTTACATATCATCCTTACTTTACATTGATGAAATGTGAATTGTCCTTACATATCATCCTTAGGTGTTAATGTGACTAGTCTCACACATTCTAACACCTTCATTCGTGATTATTCTTTTATCATAGTAGATTAGGTGTAAGTAAGATTTGTCGCATTTCCCTTAATACACCATTCTGGTCACTTACTTAATTTAGACCCCTTTAATTATGTTATAACGCACGTTACTTACTTACTTTAGTGTAGTAGCTTCATATCACCGTTTATGGATGATGAGCACCTCATTCAATGAGTTTTATGTGTTCATATGTCATTCTTTTAGAGCATGTTTGGAGTTGTCCCAATGAGTGGCATTCCCTTGATTATGGGTTCATTGAATTAGTTTAGAAGTGCTTATATTATCATTTGATATTCTAACTACAAAAGATTGTCATATGATTAGTATTGGCATCAACCTTTGAATATTAAACTATATAACCATTTTTGTTGGCATGTGCCAATTTTACGTATGTTCATATTTAAAATTAATATGTATGAACCATTAGCCAATATTTTAATTATTTTACATAATATTATAGACATTTACTGCATTACTTTTAGACAATGTATTGTTAGCAATTTTATTGGCATACGATTAGTATTGGCATAAACATTTGGATATAGATTACATAACCTTATTTGTTGGCATAGGACAAATTTTACATTCTTTCATGCTTGGTTGGATATGTATATTATTCATTAGACAATCTTTTAATTATTTAACATAATATTATAGCTGTTTGGATGCATCCCTTTTGGACAATGTAGTGTTAGCCATTTTATTGGCATAAGCCAATTAATCACTCAAATTATGACTTCATAGAGATCTTTTTAGCCAACCTTATAACATAACTTTAGGATAACGTTTTTAAACATATTGAAAAGCATAATATGATCATTTAACGAACAAAACATCATCAGCAAGTCACATTTAGAGTAGGTATGCACTACAAACTGTCATCATCTTCATACATAACAGTTTCGAACACATCTTATCATAGTATCATTCTCTTAACCAATCTTGGTTCATGACTTTAGGATAACGTTTTAAGACATATTGATCATCATCATATTAATAATTGATGAATTTAAAACCTTCATAACGTCACTATAAAATAAATGCAACATTCAGAAAAACACATCAACACTCACAACTCTTACGGTTGTAACTAACACATCGTCGATTCATGATTCACGTTAACTTTATAGGATCACAACTTCATAGGTTAATCGACTTGCATAATTCAAGAACATAACACATAAGATCAGCCATCACCACATACCAACAACATGATATCTAACCTATTCAACATGGAATCGAAGAGGATACTAGGGACAAAGGAGCTCGACGAGAACACGGGAACAACCCTAGTTTCAAGATCTTTGAATCGTCGGAAAGAAAGTTATCTTGGAGAAATAAGTCCAGGAGAAAAAACCCATACCTTAAGTAGAACTTAATCTAGAAATACAATCTTGAACGAAAACTTCGAGAAACCTTGAAATTGCCTAGGAGAATCAATGGAATTTTCTGTTTTTCTTTCCCTCGCTTGCTTACTGTTTTGCGTCCCTTTTAATTCTATGCGTTTGAACGTAATTTTTAGGTTAAAGAACTGATATTGAATTATAAAACTTAGTTTTGATAAGTTAATTTATTAAACTAATTAACCAAATACCCAAAAATTCACTCATAAGTTGATTAAACATATGAGAACATAACACTTAGTAAAATCTGGAAATTGATGTTGACTATGGTTTTGGTCAATATTTTGACTTTATATTAATTAATTAAATCATTAATTTAATTAATTTGGGTACCTAGGTATGTACTAAAGTACCCCTAAGTCATTGAAACCAAAACTAACCCTTTTGGATCATCCTAGGTTAAGTACTAGGATGTTTCTTGCATTATACTAGGTTAGCATAAGAATTTCGGTTTGAACCTTTTAATTTAACTAATTAAATGGATAATTTAATTAATTAATTAACCTAGTATAATTACTAAAGTACCCTTAAGTCGTTATAACCATAACTAATCGTTTGGACCATCCTAGGTTAAATATTAGGTTTTCTTTTTCTTGTCTCAATCGAAATCTTGAAACTTCTTTGTGATTTCAGTTTTGAACCTTTAAATTAATTAATTAAGGTTATAAATGAATTAATTAAGTAGCCTAGGGTACTTACTAAAGTATACCTAAGTTGTTAGGACCTTAACTAACTCTTTGGGCCATCCTAGGTTAGGTATTAGGTTATCCCTTTCTTGTCTTAACCAAAATCTGAAAATTTCCTTAGTAGTTTTGGCTTTAGACCTTTTTTAATTAATTAATTAATTTACTAAATAAATAAATTAGGTAACCTAGGGGAAATAATAAAGTACCCCTTAGTTTATAGAATCATAACTAACCTTTTGGACCATCCTAAGTTAGGTACTAGGTTAGTGTCAACCCGGTTTTGGTCCTAGGTTGTCGGGTGCACTAGTAGGTCCATTTCGGTTAGTCCTAGGTTAGTTAGATATTTGGGGCAGTAGGTTAGAGTCTAAAATTTATTAGGAAGTTAGGCCCCACATGGAGTGGTCCCTTATGCGCATTTTTATCCCGCGTTTTTATCCCCTTAACTATCCTAACTGAATTCGGTTAGAGTGGTCCCCTCCTTTGGTGCTTCTTCACATGTCTTGCACGTGTGCTTGCACATGTGTTGGTTGTACTTTACTAACTAACTATTATTTATGGTTCCTTTGGGAATTTTTACTTATTGTCCCAAGGATCCTCGCTATGTCCTTGGGCACTGCTTACTCTACATGATCATTTTAATTGATCATGTGACATGGTATCTAGGCTTGACACTTGGATGTCTCATACCTTTTTGTGAGTTAAAGGAAAAAACATTTTAGTTTAGGGTCTTATTTGTAGGTACATTTCTAAACAAGCTTGGACTATATTTTGCTTATTTGTGTATATATAGAAATTGGCTAACACCCCTTAGCCATTTTTCTATACTATGCCAAATATTTCTCAATATTGGGCATTGGAATGTCTATGTATCCCCAATACGTATTCTAACAGACTTACTGGCTCTTCACTAGACATATGATTTTCCAAAATGTTAAAATGTTACTCTTACGGCATGACTTTCCTAATCCAAATTTGAAAAGCTCACTAACTTTTCTAATCCCAATTTGGCAAGTCCACTGACTTGACTTTCCATAATCATGTTGTTAGGAAAGAGCTATTCTTACTCATGCATGTCCCTAGTGTATGCTTACATATATCCATACTTAGTACAAGTGTGTACTAACCATATACAACTCTATAATTTTAGGTAAAGACATAGGTGGACGCTAGGGCTACAGGTTGACGATGAAATTATCCGATGGTGGAGCGTTCATCCAGACTTGGTAAGCCCTCATGATTTCGAGGATGCTTGCCATTATATTCTAGATTAGTTATAGGATTGAGCTAGTGGAGTATGTTCCACTAGCATTTCTTTCCGCTTTTGTTCAAACATTGTATCGGTGCCATTTTCGCAAGTATACATTTAATGCTATATTAAACTATTTCTTTCATTTGATAATATTAATGTTAGATGGTTGATTGTGAACAATTATGAATCTAATAGAATGATTAGTATGTATGTTAAGACATAAAAAGTTTCAAATTTTCCGCTAAAATTAACCTAGACAAAGTAAGAATGACATAAGTAAGCTTGTCTACAACCTCTGAGAGGTCAACGATGCCAGTTTCGTCTGGGGTGTAGACTCCGCTCGTGACATTTAGATGGATGCTTTAAGATGATAAGTTGTATGATTCATTTAGGGAAGAAGCACTTAATACTGCTGCATACGTTATCAATTTGTTTTCTACTGTTGCTTTGAATGTTGATGTCCCTGACAAAGTTTGGTCTGGTAAGAATGTTTCTTGTGATCATCTGAAAATTTTTGGGTGTAAAGCCTTTGTGCATGTTCTTAAGGATGAAAGGTCAAAGTTCGATGTTAAAACTGGGCAATGTATATCATTTTTTAATCCAGTTGAGAAGAAACTTGTTAGAAGTCGTGATGTTATACTCATTGAAGACCAAAAAATTGAAGATCTTGAAAAAGTTGAGAAGATTGATTCTCAAAATAGTGACAACCTAGTTGATGTTGATCCAGTGCCTTTGTTTGACTATTCCACCAGTATAAATCTTCAAAATGATGAAAATCAAGTTGATATGAGATCCGTATCTATTTAGAATGACCATTTTGCATTGATGCTCCAGTGTCAAGACATTTGATTGTTCAATAACCCCTATTATTGTGCTTTGGCTCCGGAGAGGTTCTCTTGAAAAAAGATCTACTAGAAGAACATACCTTCATACGCTTATTCTTCCAATGATTATGGCCTTGACTGACGGAGAATCAGAGAGAGCTTGATGATGCCACTAAAGTGAAGAAACAAAAGAAAAGTGGTTAGATGCTATGGAGATCAAATGGAATCCTACATGATATCATTACCTTCAGTTTGATTATGTTACCCATAAGATTGAAAAACTTAAAAACAGGTGGGTTTTTATGGTGAACATGAATGATGGTAAGCCATTTTCCACGGGCAAGGCTAAGATTAGTTGTTCAGGGTTTTGAAGTAAGAAAAAAGGATCTGAATTTTGAGTAGATATTCTTATCGGAAGTTTGAAGACAGATCATTTTATATGTGTAGGGGGGGGTCTAGGTTGGCTTTCTAGTCCTGGACTTGAAGTTGAACAATGATTGTTCAACGCTTGCTTTTTCATCCATTGTGACTTGGTGCAGAAATTTATATGGAGTATCATGAAAGATTTGTGTAATTCAAGGAAAATATAATTATGTTTACAAATTGAAGAAGAACTTGTATGGTTAAACAAGATCCCCACAATGGTTACATGAACTTTGTTCTTTAGGATTTATTTTGGGCTTCAGGAAAAGACTTCTTCAAGACCGGTTGTTTTGGTGGCATAAATTCCTATAGGTGACTTATACATTTTCTTTATTTGATGACATACATTTGTTAGTCATAATGCTTGCATGATTAAATAGTTTGAAACGAAGTTAGATAGTCATATTGCTATGAAAGACTTGGGTAGCAAGAAAAATTCTTTGCATGCATATTTTCTGTGATAGATATGCCAAGAAGTTATGGGTTGTCACAAAGAAAGTATATTCAGAAAGTACTTCGTAATTCACATGGACAAAGCTAGGTTGTCACATACACCTTATCTACGGTACTTCAAATTGATTATTAGACATTTGTACTTTTATGATGGTGAAAGGAAGAATCAAAACGTCCTTATGCTTTCACTTTTGTAGTTTATGAATTCAATAGTGTGTACAGACCCATATATGCTCAGAATGTTGGCATTGTATCTGTTTTCTTTCTAATTCGGGTAAGAGAGCATTGAAAGATGTGAAATGGGATTATGAGATAGTCTTTTGTGGATCTTAGTAGCTTTGAGTTTTGTGTTTTGAATACAGGGAAGTCCCTATTTTTGTTTGTGGTTATGCTATTTTATACGTGATGGGGTGCTGTTGATACTTGGAATCTACTTTCAGGCTCCGTGATTACTTTTGCAAGGGGAGCTATTCTTTGGCAACATCGGTTTCAAAAATGGAATGTTGCTTTCATATCTCGACGAGGGCTGAGCTTATTGATTTTGTTGAAGCTTGCAAAGATATGATCAGTAATAGATTTTTGGGGAACTTGATTGTGCTCAATAATGTATGATTCTTTATTGCGACAGTTAAAAATTGTTATCATCTTACAAGAAATTCGAACGCTTTCATAGTCGGTAAAAAGTCGTTCTAAACAAACATTATGTTAGGTATCATTGGATTCACGATGTTGGATTCTAAGTGGCTTGAACGAAAAGATCCATATCATGGATAATGTGTTCACGTCATGATTACTATCGCTTTGTCAAGGGAGGAGCATTTGAGGATTATGTTGCATGATCGTCGGGCTGGGGATCTCCTCTACATTGTTGCGAGGGGGAGATTGGTGTGGATTAGGTCATTTTCAGTTCCTTCCCTATTCCTATGTGAGTAAATAAAAGGGGTTATTTGTCTTATTTCAGAACTACAAAGATGGAAAAATCAGAGAGATTCATTTTAAGACGCATTGAGAGAAAAAGAAAAAATATTGTTTTTATTATGGAATTTTCCGCTCAGACATTCCACTTCAAAATAGAGTTTTCGCTTCATCTCCACCGTTGGATCTGCTAAGATTTGAACTGGGATTTTCTCAGCATCTGGTTCTTCCAATTCAAACTACTGGTATATCGATTAGAGGTTTGTGCTCTCTTTTTGGGGCGTGAACAATATCTCATTTTTGGGTGAATAATCTCCTTTAAAATTCTCAGTTTTTGGTGAATCTTGTTTTGGTTGTTGCTCGTTGTTTACTAGCTGTTGGTTTCCAATTTTTGAGAGCAATTTTGTAACTGTTGGTGTTTATAGTTGAGCTTTTAAATATTATATTTTTTTTTTTGCTCTTCAGATCGAAGGATTTTCCACATAATCTTGTGACTTGTTGATTGGTTTTTCTCAGTCTTGTTGCTTTAGTTGGTGGATGTATTTCTTGTCCTTCTTCATATTGCTTGATTTTTGGTTTGTCTGTCTCTTGATTCAGATTGAAAGGAAAATTTAGTGATTGGTACTGTTTCCTGCTGCGATCTTTTTGACATTCCTCGTAGTGCTTGCCTTCCCACAACATCCTATTAACTTGTGTTTTCTTTCAAATCCATTGTAATAACATTGAGAGGGCTTGTGCACGCGACAAGTGTGCAGGTCTTGGGGATTTAGTTAATTGACTTGTTTTTCTTATTATTGCATGTTATTAAACTTTCAAGTAAGCTTATTTCTGCCTTTATTGTATGATTTTTGTTTTATCTTAACTTGTCTTGGGATTAAGATAAGATGAGTGTCATCACATTAGTTTTTTGAATTATGACAAAGACCAATTAAAAACTCAATAAACAAGTAGATGAATGACTTCAAGAAGATATGCTGTATGTAGTCTGAGGATGGAAGACAGAAGTAAAAAATTCTCCTATGCAAGAACATCAAGTAACTAAAAAAAAAAGTTGTTTCTCTCTTCTACCACTTGGAAAACCTAAACACTTATCAAATAATTGGCCTTTGTCCAAAAAGATCTTACAAGGATTATGCCAAAAATAATTTGATAAAGAAAGAATTAGGAAGTGGGCTCCCCTAACCAATTTCACAACCAAGAGAAATTGCGGAAAGATGTAGCTAGCAAAGCCTTGCAACATGAGGACGCTAAGAAGAGTTTTTAATAAAGGATTGTTCCTCATAGTTTAGTGGAAGTTGTTGCTACATCTACAGAAAGGTGGTCATATTTTTTTCCCTTTCTTCCGCGACACGGAGGACTCAAAGTGTTCTTTAATAGTTTTTTTTCCTTCTTCTTTCTTACGACACGAGGACGCAAAGTGTTCTTTATAGTGGTTGTTTTTAGTACAGGTGGATGGTCATGATATGGGGCGATATTGCAAGTTTCGATATCACCAATTTTTGATATTTGATTTTAAAATATTAGCCTATTACCATATCAATTCAAATCAATATGGTGTTGATATTGTTAAAATTCGTTTGGGTATTCGCAATATGGTAATTAATTTATATAGTTTTGGTTCAATTTCGACTAATCTGTACTCTATAATAGTGTATCATGACGTTGATCCTTTACAACATCTCAACTTGTATCATACATGTAAAAATATATTTCAAATACAATACGCAACAACTCAATTTTGTTAAGAAATGTTAAATTTACAAATAACCCTTCAATCAAAATATACTCGTCCAAAAGTTTCAACTTCTAAGCATTTGTCTAAATTAATACTAAATTGCATATTTATGTACGATATTTTCAATACTGATATTCGTATTGTGATATATTAATTTTTAAATATCAATGTTCGTACCAAATCTACAAAAAATTCAAATGTATGCCATATACCGTACCAATAGCCATATTAGCAAAATCGGACGATATTAGAAATTCTCCAATACATACGTTATTCCGTATATTAGTCCATCCACCCCTAATATTTTGTTTCTTTACTCTTCTCTTATAGTTGTGTAACTGTGTTCACGGACATGGCTGATTTTGGGGAAACATGTGTAAATTCATTTGCATGATTTATTAACTATATTATTATATTAATGGTATAACATCAATAAAATAAATTGAAACAAGTAAAGATGCATGAGGTTGAGAAATTTTGAGTTATATTACTTACTATTTTCCCGATGGCAAGAAATGATTCTCGTCCAATTAGATGTCTTCGTTATTGAGCTTAGATCATTACTGTTTTTTTGAATGGTAAGAGTAAAGTAAGGGTAATTTTATGAAATTTCAATAAATAAATGGAGTTGAGAAGAGAAGTGGGGTTGGTGATGCTGTAGGCTTCCCATAAGAAAGATTCGAAGCAGATAAAGAAATATTGGAAAAATAGAGAGAAGAAGCAAAAGATCCTCCTTCATAGTCAAAAGCTGCTTTAAACTCTTAGATAAGAAGTTTCACATCAAAACGGGCAGACAAAAGAAAAGAAAATCTGTTCAAGGTCCTTTTTAAATTAGGGTATGTTAATGTGTCAAAACGCACAATCGACGTTTTTTTAGTTATCTTTTTTTACTTTTCATAGTAGCATTTGTCTATACATTTCTTTGCTTTATTTAATATATTTTAAATGTTTATTCTTGTAGTACTCATCACTTGGTTGGAATAGAATAATTTTGTTCTTGAGAACTTGTAATTTTCTTTTACTACTTTGTTAAACTTCTATCTGCTTCTACAACCTTCTATTGTTTAGTAGGTATCCTAATTTATTTTCTACTTTCTAATTTATGCATTTATATCGCCGGATCTGCAGGATTTTGTTTGTTTTCAGCTGTGCAATTTTGATAAATCTCCGTACACCTTTTAAACAAGGAAGGGTAAAGTTTGCATCAACTTGTCTGGGGTTTTGTCTACTTTTTTTGTTGCATCCCCATATCCATTTTTTTTGTGGGTTTTTGTTTCTTGTAATTTTACTTAAATATTTATTGTTTGTTTTTGAATACAGACCCGGTGTAACTGTTTGGAGCTAAAATCTTGTTGATGCTTGGATGATGTTTATTTGATTGAGAAAGAAGACTTTAATATTTGACACTAGGATCAAACTTTTTGTCTTAACATTCGTTCCATTTTTATCTTTTGTTGATACAAATATTATGGTGTTGACAGATTCAATGGACGGAAGAGGAGTGTCAAGATATTGTTGTCATCATTGTTCAAGGAGGGTGAACCCCATGATTGAGGTGAGTTAAAAATTGTCCCCCATTTGTCACTAAATTAATTGAAGAAATGGTTTCAGACGATAATCAGACCCTTTTAGATTCTGATTCTGATCCTGATCATGCTCTCTCACTTTGGGCACCTATCTTGTTAGGCATGATGAGAAATCCTCGTCGTCGTTCTAGACTTGGGCATCTCGAATTTGAAGAAGATGACGATGATCATACACGTGAAGCCGATACACAACTGGATCCAGACTTGTGCATCATAATCATAGGCGTAGGAGGAAATCTTCCACAATTCTCCACTCTTGCAGGCTGTGGTATTCGTGCTGGAGTGGTGTGGCTGAGTCGGAGAACCCTATCCTGAGAATGAAACGGGACAAAACGGGTAGAGAGAGTAGGGATCGGAGCGTGTTATACTTATAATCCGGTCACATCAACCATCATTGTGCGGTTTTGGATATAATTCCAGGAACCACCTATTGGCTCTTGGGTGATTATTTCATTGGTCCTAGTTTAGACGTGTTGCTGCAACATGTGGCAGAGAATAATCCAAATAGGTATGGTACTCCACCAGCTCAAAAAGAGGTTGTAGAGGCATTGCCTGTGGTGACAATTGATGAGACCTTGCAGTGTTTTGTCTGTTTGGAAGACTTTGAGATTGGGACTGAAGCCAAAGAGATGCCTTGTAGGCACAAGTTTCATGGTGGCTGCATCTTACCATAGCTGGAACATCATAGCACATGTCCAGTCTGTAGGCACCAGTTGCTCTCTGCTTAACAAAGTTGGAAGGTCTTATTTGAAAGGTGCTAACACAACAAATGCTCAGAGTATTAATGGTAATGATACAAGGTATGAAGATGAGGATACTAGGAATGACTGTTCGCCTTTTCCCAGTGTCACTGTCCGTGGCTTTTGTGAGGGTGCTTGTTTTTCTCATACTCAAAACTCAGGTAGTAATGAAAATTCATCATCAATGACGTCTTCTGCATAAAATGCAAACTCCAATGCTCATATGCATGAGGATTAAATTTCATTACATTGAGTTTGTGCTCTATGATGCATGGATTTCCTTAGGCATTTTGCTTGTGTAAATAGCGTGGTTCTTGCTAAATTATTGTATTGCAAACACTGGATCCTGTCTTGCTTTTGCCTATATTATAGAGAGGACCATTTTACTTTTGTTAGAGTAGAAGCAATCATTTTTTTGCTGTGAATAGCAGTGTACTCCTTGCTAAATTATTGTATTGCAAACACTGGATCATGTCTTGCTTTTGCCTGTATTATACAGAGGACCATTTTACTTTTGTTAGACTAGAAGCCAAGCATTTTGCTTGTGTACATAGCGTGGTACTTGCTAAATTATTGTATTGCAAACACTAGATCCTTTCTTGCTTTTGCCTGTATTATACAGAGGACCATTTTACTTAAGTTAGACTAGAAGCCAACGACACTCTTCTATTTGTATAGAGTTTTAAATATGCCATTTTTGTATACTTTTTGGTCAACTCAATTCTCAGATCCTTTAAGCATAATGAAAGGGTTTATGTCAAATGTCCTATGAGCCACAAGAATCAAGAAAAAACTATTGGTTACGTTTCTGATTTATCAGCTTTTAAGCTATAGCAATGTGATATAGTCCAGGCATTAATGATTTGTTGTTTACATGCTATTTGAGTCATGGTAATGTCTCCTACTTTTTCAAGTTACTTCTAGATATGAGATATTTCTTTCTTTCTTCGTTTACGTTGGATTCATTCAGACAATGAAGTTGGAAAATATTGTCTTCTTGTATGAAATTCTGTTTGTCCCTGTTCCTCTTGTTTGTGGACATGTACGGTATGCATAATAACTTATCATGTTGCTGGATGAGCTTGGAAACTCTAAGATCCTATCGGCTCTGCTTGCATTGCTTAACTGCATACCGCGCACCAACACTTGCGGCCACGCTACTTGTATGCCTCACGATTAGCTGCCATACTAGGCTCTTCGTTGCCTTTGCCTTTGACTCACACTGTGCGAAGCACTCTACGACACACTTTCTGTTTGTCTACATGTGCCATTGAGTCCCCAAAGCCGCTCCCGCACGAGACTAGAGCCAACGGTGTGGTCTGTCCATGCCATTTCAGGGCTAGCCCCCCGCATAGGCCAACCCAGAACGTATCTCCTTCCGTGATCCCTACAACCCCTTCACTCCCGACCCATCCTTGACACACGTCTGTCGTTTGACCACGGTATCGCACTGGGATCTACGCGACCTACGTCCACCAGTCCGTTCTGACTAGCGTGAGCGTGACTCCACGAAATTTGCAATTACTCCCTCATTTCTCACTATAGGTCATTTGGACATCGTTCCACACGAGAAATTTTCTTCAACTCTTCCGCCGCCAAGCATTTGTAAATCATCGTGTTTTATCCAGAATAATGTTTCAATTTGGAACTCACATAACCATTTGGAGTAGGCAAGGTCATCACCTACCGACTATCAAGAGTATATTTATTATTACGCCATAATTTTGTAGTCTAAATCTACTGTCAAAGGTAAAAAATAAAAGACTCATTCCACTG
>JAKWJA010000486.1:0-72138 GCA_027704765.1 Solanum habrochaites | reverse complement strand
CTCTTCTTGTCCATCCGTCTGGGATGAAAAGCATATGAGCTTCACCTGTGTACCTAGCTCTTTTGAAGATCTCCAAAATGAGAAGTGGACTTGGGGCTCCCCTATCAAAATAATAGATAAAGGGGATCCCCATGCCACTCACTATCTATCCATATACAGCTTGGCATAATCTTCGGCCCTGTAGTAGACTTCACAGGTACTGAAGTGGTTCAGACTTAGTCATCCTATAAACATACCGAAATAGAATCATGTATTGTTTTCTAGTCCTGGCAGACTGAACCACAAAATCCATATTATAGCCTCCCATTTCCATGTTTTGATCTCAATACACTAGGAAGGCCCCCCAAGCTTAAGGTGCTCGGCCCTTACCCTGTTCGCAATTGGGACCTCCTCCACAACTTAGAGATATCTCTCTTCATAACCTTCCCACCTATATCACCCAAAGGATGAAAAAAATGATAGAAAAACCAGAAAAATAGAGAAAGTAGAGAGGACCAACAAAGCGCAGAGAACGCAAAAAGGAAAATAAAGCTAGAATGCTGGATTCGAGATCATGATACATTTGGCACGTAGTTTTGTTTCTTAAAGCCCCATGAGACCCAATTCGAACCCAAGAAATACATCACAAACTTGTCATTGAGCTTTACATGGTAGGAAAACCACCCCAATCTGCATCGATAAAACCAACTAAATTGAAAGAGGATTTTGCGTGATGTGAAGCCCAGTTGTGTAGTTTCCTGCTAAGTAATTGAACGTACTCGCTTACACCAGTCATGAGTGTGCAGGCAAGGGTGTTTCATAAACTGGGCAGAGTATATAACTGCTAGCAATCAGTCCGAGTGAGAGTTAATATTGCAAGCACCAACTAATACTTTGGAACTGAAGGCATTGAGGAGGACCTCCGTAGATAAAGCTCATATTTTGTATTCAATAGGAGTATGATAGGACGGGAACAAGTCATCTTATGTGTTCTAATACATCCCTTTCATACTTGTGGTTGCTAGGCACTAAACCACCAGGCACGCGTATAACTTCAATTCCAAGAATAGTGAGATCACCCAGATCTTTCATAGCAAACTGGAAGTTTAGATTAGATACCAAAAGCCTTTAGAAGGGAATGCAACTTCCTATAAGAACTATATCATCAACATAAAGGAAGTAGTAAATGGTGTCTTGACTAGACATCCACTGAATAGGAGGATTACACCGGCTGCAATGGATTCCGTATAGAAGATGGGTACTAAATTTGTGAAACCTATGCTTTTGGAGCCTATTTTTGAACTCTTTACAAGCCTTCTTCAACCTGCACACATGAGATGGAAGATAGGATCAACGCAACCCTCGGATGTTGTTCCATGAAGCCTGTTTTTCTGTGAGATCCCATGTAAAAATGCCATTTTTCACATCAAGTTTATTTACTTGCCAGCGTAGTTGTAGCAACAACAAGGGAAATGATTTTTACCCACTGGATATGAGGTTTTCCGTGTCAAAATCACTCCCTCAATTGATTTATTTTTTGGCTGGGAGTCGAGCCTTGAACCTTTTCCGCTGAGGCCTCTACCTTTAATTTGGTTCTAAAAACCAATTGAGGGGCCAACTATATTCATATGGGGACTGACATGGAACAATCTGCCAATTTAAGTAGCGTGAAGACATGAAATTCTTCGTGTATTGCTGCAAGCACTGTTCTTTGGATAAAGTTTCTTTGTTGGCGGGTTCCTTCTATCGGAGGTACTAGAACCATTATGGATCTGAGTGAAGGTGGGGTTGGGTATCTCATTTGTCTAGCTCATAATAAGCATTTTGTGAGATTCGAAGGGCTATGTGGGCGAGAAAAAGGTAGATGAGACAGTATTGGACCGCGCAAATGGTTTGGAGATGGAGAATATGGTGGGTTTTAGGAGGATCAATTATTGTGATGAGTGGAGAAGTCCATGTATCTCTGATTGAGGACTTGGTTGTTCAAACGTACAATCTTTATGTGGGGAAGGAGTTGGTGACTGCAGTTTGTTGTTTGTAGGAGCTTCAAGCACTGTTTGATGGGCTGTCTGAGGGATCCAGTATGCAGGTGAGGTGCAGGTCAGCAGTAGACATGATCGGAACGCAGATTCTTCATCGAAGGTGTGATTACCTCGTTTTGTACTGAATGGGTTTTACCAACCTCCGTGATGTGAAGATTGTGATCATTACATGTTCATTGTGATAGAATATTTATATAGTTATGAATAACCTTACCAATAATTAGAGTCTTGTACAATATATATAGTTGTAGACTATAAGTAATTACACAATAACCGCAACTAGATTAAGTAATTTATATTCTATCTAACATCCCCCTCTCAAGCTGATCCTGGCGAAGCAAGAGGAAGCTTGGAGAGAAGATACTGAAACGTTGAGAATTGTACGGTTTTGTGAGCAAAATACGCCAGCTGGTCCTCGGTGGAGACATACTCACTGTCTGGCTCCATCAATTCCCTGTTCACGAACAAAATGACCGTCCTGCCCACTGCTTCATGCGCTTGTGAAGACAGGATTCTTTGTTCAAACTATCCAGAATTTTCGAGGCTGCAGCGGATAGAGCTCGATATTCAGCCTCCGGTAAGATTTTGATACCCGTCCCTGTTTTTCTGTATTCCTAGATTTAAATTTGGTCCTCAAGTAGATGAGATAACATGTTTCGAGCGGCTGTCGTCTGGATGCATTAGCCCACAGTCGCTCGTAGTACCGCGAAGACGAAGGTCCCCTGTAGAAAATAAGACCACACTAAATTATCCTTGACTTACCGAAGAATGCTTTTGAGAGATGTGAAATTTGTGTTTCATCGGAACTGTGCCTTTCTGAGCCACGTAGTGACTGCGAACTGGATGTCTGGACGGTAACATTAAATATTGCAAGCCGCCTACAAACTGCGAAAACAAGCGTGGGTTTGTTGGAACGCTGTCTGCACGTTGTCCGATCGGCTCGGGCTGACTTGGAGTAAGGTGCGGTTTGTGTCTGAGTCCACGCCGGCTTGATTGATTATGTTCCCCTGCATTTTAGTCTGGTGTAGAGAACCGATCACTGGTGGCGTTCAACTTCCAACCCGATAAAATATTTGAATAGCCAAGATCCTTCATCTAATCATGATGCATACAATTTATAACTCTGAGATGAGGGTAGGGACAGGACAAATGGGAAAACCTTACAAGTGGTTCACCGTTGCGGACTGGCGTGGGCTCGTCTAAGTTACCCCCTAATCCTCCCCTATCCTTCTTCGGTATTATACTTCTGTGGCCTAATAGTTTACAAACGACCTTGTTTCATTACGTGGTTGTAGTGACGCATTCCGCCAAGAAAGGATGATAGACGTAGTACCATGCACGTGGCAGCTTGCTTAGGCATAGATAGATTTTACCAATTTACATACATGAGTAGGGTCACACGTTATCATATTCCCCGAAGGTTTGCTGCTGTAGATTTCCTCCTCTAGTTCACCATGTAACAGGCGTTGGAACTTCCAGGCTGATGGAGTGACCACTGATGATGCATAGCGAGATACAGATAAGGCAGGATTGTCTGTTGGTTAACACTGGACTGAACGTTTCGGAATAGTCCCTCCCATATGCTTGATCATATCCTTTTGCAACCAGGCGAGCTTGTAACTAAGCCACAGTGCCATCTTAGTTGCGATTGAGCGATAAATCCACTTACATCCAATGGGAAACCGAGTTTCGCAGGAGGAGGAACTAACACCGCAAGTATTTTGTCTCTGTAACGCCTCACCTCGATCCATCGTATGCACCAGTTTTATTTTGAGCAGCTGTTTATATGTTTTGGCTCAGTGAGTGGCTAGCATCATAGGGAATGGTAGAGGAGAAGTTTTTGGTTTGAAGATGCCACTCTTGGCACGGGTAGTCCATGGGTGATGAGGAGCCGGATTTATGTAGGTGCTGTTTCTGCTGAAGCTGTAGGCTGGTTGGTGGTGACTTCGGCTTTGCTGTTGGTGTTGCGACGGTCTGTGTCGACGGATGGATTGTAATGATGTGGGGGTGGTGATTGGTGCGTGTTGGCGGAGTGGAAGTTCCGGGTGTCGAGTGTTGATGAGTGTGATAGTTTGGCGGCATTGATGAGACTGATGCGTGTGACAGGGAATAGTATTTGTGTCTGTGTAGGAAAAGAGGAGAACTCCAAATAGATGGTTGGGACGCGGACTGCTGGGACAAGGACTTTGGGTAGGTAAACTCGGTTTTTCCAGGAACTTCACATACGGCACATATTTACGCTGGGTGGTGCTCAACCTGATAACCTTTGGTATGGGTTCATAGCCAAAAAAGAGCACGGTTTAGATCGAGGTTGTAACTTTGTATTCACCTCATGATGCAAATGAAGATAGGCAATACTCCGAACAACACGGAGGAATGGAGTCGTCCTAAGTCAATTTTATAATTTTTTATAGTGGAGAAATATACCAAGATATTTCTTTTTAATACGATTATTAAAAAATTTGTTGTGTGGCAATGCGCCTCCAACCAAACGTGACGGGTGGGCTGTGTGGAGAATAGTATGACAGTTTCGATGAGGTGAACGGTGCATTGCGTTCCTCCACCTCGTTGTTCAGGGTATAAGGACACGTTTTTTTGGTGAGGATGCCAAGACGTGGAGAAAATTTGGCAACTGATTGTTTGAAAAAAAAAACATATTCACGGCCATTTTCGAGATTCGGACAATTTGATTGGTAGTTGCCAACTATCTGACCATGAACTGAAAACTTTGGAAAGCTCCAACGCCCTCAGATTTTTGTTTTAATGGATACAACCAGGGAAAATTTGGTCACAAATCACAATAAATCTAATGTACACCAAGAACACCAAAAAATGGGACCGCCGTAGGGCCCCCAAACATCAGTGAAGAAGTTGAAAAGCAAATAGTGCTATATTATATGATAAGAAAATGGTATGTTTGTGGACGTGGACACAGAACATGACTCACAGGACATTACATTGGACACTTTAAAGTGAAACTAACACAAAGAAAGTAAATGTTTATTGACTTCGAGCAGAAGGATGCCCCGCGGACATGCCACTCTTGAGGAGTGAGAAAGTGCAGAGCAATCTGTTGGAGGACGCCCCCGCTAGACGCATACACTTGATAATTGGGAGGTAGCATGTAAAGCCCTTCTCACATGGCAGCTTACCTCACTCGGTGGGTGTGTTGTCCAGAAATCAGAAATTCATTGGGAGTTAACGAAAATAGGGTACAATTATTATCTTTTGGGGGTTTGAAACGATAAACGGATATAAGATGGGATTTAAGGGATGGTACATGTACAAATACGGTTTTGCCCAAGGTGAAACATGCCACAGAGGTATGTATTTACCTGAGCCCACTGAGCACTGGAGAGGATGGCACCTGCACAGTGCCACTTGTCATTGCCAGAGTAGGAGTATAGGAGAGAGACGAGACGTCCGGCGTTACAGGGCATTAGCACATTGTCTAGAACCATTTACCATTTGATTCACTCAGAGTTTGCAGCATAAAATGATTGAGGTGACGACGTAGATGGTCCAGAATAAGAGTACATCAACCTGTGCCACAGTCCAATGCGGCCTGATTATTTTTGCCACCAATTTGGGGGCAGATGATGCGCTGGCATGATGTCCACTTCCCGACGACAGATCCCCCCGCCCCACCCGGACTGGCCTCGGTGTTGAAGATTTGTCAAACAGCCCTCCCGCGACCACTGCAGAGCTTCCACGACCAAGGGGTTGCGCATTTCCGCGATTGAAACCACGTCCACTACTGCCTCTGTAGCCTGGCAGCACGGTCCAGGACTTGCAAGAGGGCGGTTGTTTGGTTTTGGCTGATCCACCGTCTTCCCTACCTTCACTTTTTGTTCCATCTTACGTTCAATTCTTCGGTGAGTAACCAAACACACTTCAGCAACCGTCACATTTGCATATTCGACCTAATATTTTGTTTAATCAACGCATATTCTGACGACCAACCGCGCAAGAACACCCAAGATCACGTCCTTATCTGGGATATCTCAGATTTAGCACGACCTCCGACAGCGACAACGTATAACAGAATCAGATACTTTTGCATGATTCACTACCCTTCTGAATACCATTAAGTTGTTCTTTTTCCGTTAAATTGGAATATATGATTGCGAGATCGTGAGTTATACCGAGTTGAAGAGGATTCCATATGCTGCGGCGGAACTGAGTCCTGGAGAATGATTCGAACTGACGGGCTGATAATTGCTAGGAGACACCCGTAATTGGGCATACACACCGGACCCTTTTTCGAAGATCGGTTTGATTGTGACAGCGGTGGCTGCCCTTGCCGCCTCTCGAGGTGGATACTTCGACTGTGACGTGAGTTTTGGGCGGTGGAACCTCCATGGTCATCAACATACTCCATGAGTCGATGAGCGGAGAGATTTGCAGACGCTGTGATGACCAGAGATTGACATTTGAGTCTTCATTTTTGCTGAGTAGAGAAAGGAGATTTTTTTATAAAAAGCTTCAACCCCGTGGGATATCATCTAGGGGATCGGTGTCTTCACCATGGTTAAGTATGTTGAAGGGAGCGAGAAGCTGTCCACGACCAGGGTTCCCCATTTCCGCGATTGACCACGTCCACACTGCCTCTTTTTGGCTTTTAAAGGGGCCCCCCGGCAGACTGCCAGGACTGGGCATAGAGGGGCGGTGTGTGGTTCGGCTGATCCTACCGTCTTCCCTATCCATTCAACTTTTGTTCTCATCTGTACGTTCAATTCCTTCGGTGAGTAACCAAGACGACACTTCAAGCAAACGGCCATTTTGCTATTCGACCTAATGTTTATTGTTATAATAAACGCATATTCTGACGACAAACGCGAGAAACACCAGATCAGTCCTAATCTGGGATCCAGATTTAGCGACGACCCGAGCGCGGACAATCGTAACACCAGATCAAGATCCTTTTTGCATAGATTCCACTTCCCTTCTGAATACCATAAGTTGTTCCTTTAATTGGAATATATGAGTGGGAGATAGTGAGTGTTATACCGAGTTGAAGTGATTCCATATGGATGCGGTCGAAACTGAGTCTCATGGATATGATCTGAACCTGACGGGCTGATAATTGCTAAGAGACCCGCCGTAATTGGCATCACCAACGGACCATTTTTCGAGGCCGGGTTGAGGTGACAGCGGTGCTGGCCATTGCTGCCGCCTCTCGAGGTGGATCATCGACTGTGGACGTTGAGTTTGGCGGGTGTAACCTCCATGGTTCCATCAACATACTCCATGAGTCAATAAGCGTAGAGATTTTCAAGACGCGGTGATGACCAGGATGGAAGTTTGAAGTCATTCAATTTTTTCGGGAGTAAGAGATGGAGATTTTTTATAAAAAGCTTCAACCCCGTGGGAGATCATCTAGGGGATCTTTGGGTCTTTACCATGTGAAGTAGTAGTTAGAAGGGAGACTACTAGGGCGGTAGGCTGCTAGGGATTTGGAAAAAAATAACCCTTGCTCATACCATGCAATGGAATATTTATTATTAGATGAACCTTCCAATAATTAGTCTTGTTACATAACTATAGTTGCGACTATAAGTATTACACAAAACCAACATAATTAATAATTATCATATTCTTTACAATTAGCCTGATCCCGAATATGGTAATAGACTCCTCAAAGATGACGTGCCTAGAATATAACACTCCTAGATGAGGGTGATAGCATCGGTACCTTTATGAAAAGATTGTACCTAAAATACAAGGAATTTTTTGGCTGAAATTTATCTTTGTTGTATCCTTTTATGTAGGGAAAACATCTGCAACCAAAACTTTCACTTATATTATAGTGAGGTTTTGACCAAACAACTTTGTGAAGGGAGACACATTTTAAAGTGGATGTAGGCAATTCGGATTGATCAAGAAAACTGCAGTCAATAAAGCCTCACCCAAAGAAATATCGGCAAATTAGCATTAAAAATCACATCAAGCCTGTTTCAACAATATGTCATGTTTCATTCGCAACAACCATTTTGTTCGTGGATAATGGACCTGAAAGATGCCTTTGTATACCATTTGATCCAAGTACTTGTATAAGACTATAAATTCTCCCCCACATCACATTGAAAAGTCTTCAGTTTTCTTGAAACATATTTTCTACCAATTTGTGAAAAATCACAAATGAGCACAATAAAAACAATTTCTTCTTTACTGGATAACTCCAAGTGACCTGTTACATCATCAACCAAAATACATAGTACGAATTCCTTTAGAAGATTCAACCGTGGGCTACTTCCCATAGATCACTATTATTTTTTGTTAAAAGTTCGGACTCCGCTTTTATTGATGTTTGTAAAGGTACTTTAGCAACTCTTTCCCCATTTTACAACTATTGCATATGGAGGGACTTATTCACTACTAACATCAATCAACTATTTGCTATGCAAAATTTAAGAGTTCGGGGGTGGGGTGTCCTAATCTTTGGTGCCAAGATCGAATCAAATTATTTCTTGTCGCTGTAAGTTGTAAAGAATGTAAGGTCAATGATATAGTGAGAAGTCTAAGTCCTTTGTTTTTTTTCCACCCAAAGTCAAAGTAGCTCCAAAAACACGGATAACTGGGATTATATTAGTAGTACATACAGTAGCCTAAGCGGTAAAATGTATATTCAGTTCCAAACGATAAGCAGCAATGTAGAGGAAGCTAATTAGACTTGTAAGATAGAGCTAAAAATATGCAAACATGTATGGTTAAAAGAAATTACCCAATATATAATCCTGATTGAATAATACTCAATTTTGGTTTTGACTGTCACGTAACTTTTAGTTGGAATGTGTTTTAGTTGTAAAGATTCGATTTTATTTGTCCGGGTTCTTGTTTAAGTTAGTGTGAACTCATGTATTAATTATTCATGAGTTTTCTTGCTTTTTCTCTGTTGCTGGGATTTTTAATTATGCCTAAAACTCAATATTCTCAAGTCTGTTTTACACAAATATACAGAATTAATATTGGATAATTATGGCACATACATTTGCCTATAGACAATATTTGATGAAACAACACACGAGAATAATCAACAGGTAAATGAGTAGAGGACATGATATCCGACTAAAGGTTTATTATGAGAGAATCATAATTTAACTCAATGCCACGGTTATTATGCAGAACATTTAGGCAGAAAAATTGACATTACTAAAAGGAAACAGATTTTCCAGACTCATCATCGTGCTACTAATTATATCTAGACGAAGCGGAGAAAATAGTCATTGAGCTTGTACTTTTTGGTGGTTGTACTTCCAAAAGGAGTGTATTCCACAAATAAATGTGAAGTGTCATGTATATTCGTTTAATCGAAGACCGAACATTTATAATAGGCATAATTTCTGGGAGGAAATAATATAAGGATTTTAAATAGGAGGGCGCAAAATGATAATGTTTGATGTAAATTAACATAGAAAAAATCACCTTTCGTTGTTTTTTTTGATGAGTTGCTGGATTCAGTTTTTTGTTTCATTTTTGAGTGATCCATCTTTCATATTTTGGTGTGGATCCACCTTCGTGTTTCTTCTTTTGCTTCCTTCGTGAAATTGATTGTGCTCGGTGACGGAAGAGAATCATGAACTTTCCTTTCAACTGAAATAAGAGTGGGGTATAATTGTCCCTGTTTTGTGCGAAGCACAAGCACATGCTTTCTTTGCTCGAACATGGAAGAATTTCTTGGTATATCAGCTTGAATGTGTACTAGATGGAAGATTACCCTCATAGGGACAACATTTGTATTTATTAAGTGATCCTTAGTTCATACTATAATTTGATAGCTCTTTTGTAATTTCGTAAGAACAAACGACAACAATTTCTCCTTCTTTATTGATAATTATTGCTATTGTTGAGTGTGAGTCATCTTTCGATCTAAAACCAAAGCATGATCGTTAGCAGTATAATTAAAACAAATGAGTGATGTTCTGTAAGAAGAATAAGAATGATGTGAAACAATGTATGGTAGATGCATCATCGTAAAAGGCCCTGGGTACAACAGGTTTTCTGGTCACAAGTCATACAATCGATTTATCGTAGGGCTGGATTATCGAAGCGGATATTATTTCCCAGCGTTTGAAAGGCTAAGGACAGAGGGAATTCTAACGTTTGTGGGTATGTAAATTTTTGAAATCAAGTATAAATGTGTGCCTTGTAGGAGAAAGATAAGGATGAGACTCAACTACAATAGATTGTTGTGTGATCGTAAGGAGAAATGTGGTTTCAATTCTGCTTTGTGCGGGTCAAGCTTGCTATAGGCACATTTCTTCATCCATGCGTTAACGAGAGATGGATGAGAAATCCTAAGGTGGTTGTACTTCTGAGAGTTAAGGAAGTAAGATTTGTCAGTTTCACAGGACCCTGTAGATAATGTGAATGTTAATAATTATAAAAAAAATATATAATGGAAGGAAAAGATAATCAAAATATATATGTGAAAGCAATGTAAATAGTTGGTCGGCATTGTGGATCAATTTGAAGTGTCGTGTCGAATTTCTTATCAGCGACACACCGTTGTGTTCAATTACATGAAGAGAGCAAGCACAAGGTGGATAGCCCAACAATTCGACCCACGTCATCCATTAAACTCTTCCTCCCAACCCACACCGCCTTCCCACACTCCCTCCGCCCCCCAATTACTCGCTTACCCTACCAGCCCAAACCCTCCTCCTATCGCACCCACCCACCCTCACTCCCCATCAGACAATCCCTACCCAACCAACCCCCACTCCAAACCAACCCTTCTTCCACCCACCCCTTCAAACCCACAACGGTTCTCCGTCAACCGAAACAAGACACCCATAACCAACCTCCCCACCTCTCACCCTAATCCCGCCTCGACTCAACCGCTACTCGTAACAAACAGTTCCCCCCGTCCCACATTACAATCCAGTAGCACGTCCTCGACACAACCATTCCCGCACTCAATTTCCGTTTAGCTCCCCCTCGACCTGCCCAATACCCCCACAGCCCCCACTACTCTCGACCCACCACCCCCCACCACACAGAAATCACAACCCTGTCCCCCCCCTATGATCCAATCACACCAC
This sequence comes from Solanum habrochaites, assembly GCA_027704765.1. Lineage (NCBI taxonomy): Eukaryota > Viridiplantae > Streptophyta > Magnoliopsida > Solanales > Solanaceae > Solanum > Solanum habrochaites. Next base: position 61,073 of record JAKWJA010000486.1, on the reverse strand, counting down.
CCATATCCCCAGTGCCCACCACAACCCCCACCCACCTCTTCTTCCTTTTACGCCGCATAACCACACGCTACAACCAATCCTTAGGCCCTACTCCCAACTGCATTCCCAAGCACCATTTTACCCATATTACCGAAACTCGACAGCACACACACCCCCCATCCCCCCAATGCCCGCCCGACTCGCCCCCAAACTTCATATCCCCCCCAAAACCCCAGTCCACCTTACACGAGTCAACAAACCCTCTTCTTACCTCCATCCGATATACTACGATCCCCATCTTATCCAACACTCTCCCGACGACCTCACTACTCCACTTCCTCCCACCCCCCCCCTCACCCATCCCAAACAAAAATCAACACACTATAACCAACTCCACTCCCTACCCCACCCCTACACTCACTCCCCAACCCTCTCCCCCCAATCTTTAGCCCTCCACAACTAGACCCCCCCACCACATTCCCCTTCTTACGCCCCTCACCTACATCCCATAACTCAACCACATCTTGTACCTAACCCTTATATCACCACTCCGGTTACTACGTTAATAATAGGAGTAAGTTTTTTGTTTAAATGAGTTAAAATTGTGGCTAAGTTTTGACTTATATTGGAGTAGTGAAAATCCTTCCTCTGGTTTTATAAGGGAAAAATCTCTATGTCGTTGTGTCCAAATAATTATTTCACTTATTCATTCCGTTGTGAGGTACTCTACTTTCCACAATTACTTCCATTATCTTTGGCACTAGCAACACTATTGCCAATCGTTGTAGGAATATGAAACAAAGATCCAAAAATCCACCTTCTCTTAGAACTCTAATCTTTTAAACAGAATTTCAGGCAAATTAGAGAGATCGAAAAAACAAAACAAAAACATTAAAAACCAATTCATAAAACAAAAAACAAACAACTCTAAAAAGAAAAATGATAAACTGCACGAAGTAAGAAAGCAAAGTGAATAATTTATTTATGGGCGAAACAAAAATAAGATTTAAATTTTAGCCGAATTTCATAGTTTATGTTGAAGTTGTGATAAATTTAGAAGCAGGGCATAATTTAATTAGGGGGTGAAACTAAAATGAGTTGTACGCACGAACAATGAATTGTGTAAATAAAAGATATTCTTATTGACACTCAAAAGCTTTCAACAATTGAAGGAAACATGAAATTTCACTTCCATGAAAGATTCATTAGGCATTTAATTGAAATAGAAACCGATGGTCGGTGTTGTTGTATTGCTAACATTACAAGAGTCCCTTTGCAGCTAGTAGGGATAAAAGTGTTTCTTGTTTAGATATTGGTTAGTCCCTTTTTTATTTTTTAAAAATAGCACAAGCACAAGTTATTTTTCCCGTAATGTTATGACGATCCACCAAGTAAGTAGGTAAATTTTGAATAGTGTAAAAGAAAATGCCAAAAACAATTATAGGTAACATTTTTATTGCAGCAGTGTACCGTTCTGATTTAATGCCTCCAATACGTTCGCGCAAGGATTATTACCGATTATTCTCGAAATTGGGGCAAACAGTTCTTACTGGCGTTCTCTAGAATTCCCTCTTCCCCTATTGTAAGGTAGATTATGTTTGATAACAGACGCGAATAATAATTTAGTTATATACTTACGTTCAAAGTTTTATTAAGCAAGCAACGGCCCGCCATTAGATTAAAGTTGAACAAAATATGCTTCAAGATATCGACACAATGAGTTTTAATTCTTTTTTCCACACTAGCAACATATCTTGGGAAGAACAGTTGACAACAATGTAGTTGTCTTGTTGCAAAGAAAATGGTGTGTGTTGTAATATGTAAATTGAAAGTGTTAAATTGCTTGGCTATATTACGACTTTAATTAACGATGAAAGCAAAAATAACAGACATACCAATTCTTTTTTACGGAGGCAGTTGCCATAGTAAAGGGGGCAACGTGTGTTTAATATCACTACAAAGTATGCACATCTAAGCTTGATTGGCGCGTGGGTATAGCACATCGGCATATCTTTTATAATTGATCAATGATGCTCTTTTTATCAAGAAACCAGTTGAAGCAGATAGGGGCCTCTCATATGCTCGACACAGACAGTTGACGTATCTCCTGTTTGCGGAAAGTGTGGTAAAACTTCATCCAGGTTTGAAACTGGAAATGTCATCGGGCCTAAAAAATAGTGCCATTTGTTTGATATTCGTGTCAGTAAATATAGGAAAGGAATAGTGGCGGGTTGTGTTGAGCTACATCATATGCACTATTTAATGAGTATTTGAGAAAGGCAGAATTCAAATCTGATAAATGTACCTGTTCATCCTGCCACGATCAGGTTGATATTTTACCTTTCTTTCTTTGCTCTCTGATGGTCCAATTATATATATCCTCAAATTTGTACCTTATAGGTCCAAAGTGGAGTTCTAGAGTTATTTCAGTATTTGAAGATTTTGTGCCATTTCTGAAATCAAGAGAAGAAAGAAAGTCTAATAAATATATATAATATATTTATATATATATAAGCTATAGATACTATATATATATATATATATATAGAGAGAGAGAGAGCGAGGACGGAGAGAGAGAGAGAGTTAAATTACCACAGAGAGTGAGAATGATTTTAAAGTATTATATAAATAAAAGAACGAGATAAACTTACATAATAGGATATTTATATCTTTTCTATCGTTCGGAGCAGTTAAGAGAATATCTTTTTTATAAGTGCATCATACACTATATTGTTAAGTAGAGTGACATCGTGATTGTCTTCCATCGGTGGCACGAAATTAGTAATTTTAAACGTTGTCTGAATTTTTGGATCGCGGTGTTTGTAGAGCGGACAAAAAGTTGATGCATGCAAAGACAGGTTGGCACAAATAAATCCAACCAAATCAAGTGTTTGACCTTAGAGATTTGTTTATGGTAATAAGAAAAGCTAATTGGATTTGTTTGAAATTGTGTTCGTTTAGAAGGAAGGGTAATTGTGCATATTATGAAGTAAGAGCGGTATAGAGGAATAAAAATATGCTTTCCTTTAAAATTACCATGGAAATTTTGGCACTAAAACTCAGTTTGAAATTCAAGGCCAATGAGTTGTGAGTGATTGCAAAATCGTTCAGAAGCAGGATTTAAATTGCGTAGGCAAATAAGGGAAAATTTTGTTTTAGAATTACCCTATAGGAGGCAAACCAGAGGGGATTTCGAGGATGCAAAAATATTATATTCCATTGATCTTTTGGACTCGATATTTTCGTGCGATTCAACAAATTTTGGAGTCACCTGAAAAAATTATCAATAAGCATTTGGTGGTAATAGCAACAAAACATTTTTTTTAAAAGATAACACGGGATGTTATGAAGACATATATTTTGTTTGAGCATGTCTAAATTTGATGAATTGTTTGGAATAGAATGTTTAATGAATCTTTTCATTGGCCAAATGGAATAAGAACAGATTTATTGTTTCTTGGGTCGTCTCCAGTTTCAATAATATTTACAAAAAGTAGCGATCGGTTCTTGCGCATAAATCTGTATGTAGCAGTTGATATTTTCACGTTACTCCAAATGGGTGAATTTAACAAACTTTCATTAATGAAGTCATTTTTTCTGCCATCTTGTAACAATAGAGTAATGTGGTCTAAAGTCACCTCCAAAGAACGAAACATTTCCCATCAAGAGTGTATCTTATGATCATAATGTCGTTTTAAACTTCTGATAAGTTTTTTCTGACCATTGAAACATGTCTCATACTAATAAGTGTTGCATCTCGAATTAAGAAGCATGATGGTGGCGTTTGTTTGCTATATTAACCAGATTATTCACGTGTAATAGGAAGTTTGAAACGGGAAATGAGAAGTTCGTTCTAAGGAAGAACGGAAGTTGCAACAGCGAAGTGTAGTGCTAAGCTATAAATTCATTAGATCATACAGTAGTAATATGGCACGGTATAGGTAGGTTTTCAGTTCCTCTAGGTCATCAACAAAAAAAGATCCTGTTTATTTAAAGATATCGACAAAGAAATAACATTATACGCATTTGGTGTTCTTCATTTAGTTGTAGAAGCAACAAAGCTACGGTAGTTACTATTATCTTCGTTCCAACTGATATCTTTATGTGTTGCATTATTGTATAAGATGTGAAGGAGGAGAATTATTGATATGAGTGTAAATCATTTATTATGACCCCTAGTGAATGTTAATATTAGTATGTCATTAAACACCAAAAGATGAAAGTCCACATGGTTGTTATTTGGTATAAGCAGAAGAAAATCTTAGACATGGGATTCAACTGTTTTCCCATTACTTCTTGTGGATAGCAGGATTACAATACACTAATATTCTGTGAATAAACGGCTAAGGCTCTGTGGCATTTGATCAATTATCTGCCTCCACACATTACAATCAACTCAGTTGTTGTCACAAGCAGTAGCCATTTCTTTTCTGCAGCTACTAAATGTTTATAGCATGTTCCATACAATGCGTGGTTTCATATGATTTTGGGCCTTTTATGTTCATCAATAATAGTCGAAAGTAGTACTTTTTCCTTTATTGGATGGGAAGGTAAAAATACGGCGCAACGAGTGCCTTGTTCTTTTGTGTCCACATTGATAGCCCTTGTAAACCAGATAAAGTATTGGGTAAAGTTCTTTATTTATAATAACTGAATTTCAATTGCTTCTTTTGTCGATTCTTGAGAAGAATTCGTTGTTATACATTGTTCTTGTAATTGAGAATATTCAAGATTGTATTTAGATTTACAGTTGTTTTTTTAAAAGAGATAAAATGTAGCTCTTTAGATGTAGGTGGAGGGAGTGTAGTAAACTGAAGGATTCTATTTAATTAATAGAAAAGGCAAAGAAACGCCACATCGCTTGGGTGGTGGAAAAAACCCTAAAAAATCTAGCTAATCCGATAGTCTTTATTTCGTCCTTATTGTATCAGAATCATTACCATGTATGTGAAAGGCAATTTTGTCATGTCTTTACAAATATATTTGTAAATATAATTGACAGGTTTAAGGTACGAAACAAAATTTCAACATTTATGTGACAGTTAAATTAGATAAGGATAGGGATATAAGGAAAACCCCATGTATTATCAAGATTCTAGTGTTAAAATTTGAAATATTCTCCGTGTCTCGGTCTTTTGTATATCGGATATGAATGTTCACCTTGGATTATAGTGCAGACATAACTTTTAAGACACTAAATTTAATTGTCCCATCTTTTTTCAGAAGGGCTTTTTGTAATTTAAAATTTCCGCAAGGACATAATCATATGTTAATAACTAAAGAGTGTAAATAATGCTATGTTGTGGGATCAAGTATCTCCACACAACAAATTTATCATTAAGCTCAGGTGTAACAATTTGTAGTATACGTTAGTATGATAAGAAAAAGTAACATGAGGAAGACACCGTTTTTTGAAACTCTATAGTGTACATAGATAGAAGCGGCGACTTTTTTTTTTTAACAATATATGTCTTTAGTTTTCAAGCTTTGCTCTAAATCTGGCTTATTATTTGGTCGGTTTTGAACTTCCTCAGTTGGCAATTAAGAATATTTGATTTCTCCCATGACAGGTTACATGTCACTGTCAAAAGATATTGGATGTCAAATGTGCAACTAAGCGCGATGCCGTAAAATATCGACGACGCAATCTCGTGGCCCCAGTAAAGATAGCAGGAAGATTGTTTTATGCCAATTTTGAAGCCATGTATTTCGCTGTATTTGAAGCATCCATGAGCCCTCCTAATACATCAAATCTATAGAGATCCTATGATTGATACACTAAATCAATTCAGGTTTGTGGTGATTTATGTGCCCATCACTCCCAATGACAATAGTAACCTGATGGTTAGTCGCTCGCCATAGACTCTAAGCTTGTTATGTTGTTTGTATGTGTACTCGGTATTTGTGTCGTTTTTGATTATGTTTTCTTTTTTTTCGTTTTTTTTTTTTATTTCTTTTTTGCTGTTTTTCACTTTTATAAATGTGCCCACAAAATATTGTTTGGAACTTTATTCCTGAATGTAACAGTCCATTTTTCTGTGTCCATCTCTAATTTTGAAGTTATGACAGTATATCAGCGGCATGGAGAAATATTTTTTATTGCCGTCGATGTTTGTAAGAAGAATTGTTCGTCAACATTAAGAAGGCCAACGCGTAATTGGGAACAGTGAGATACTTGGGGAAGTTGTTCATTTTTAGAAGTACAACGATTGGCTGAAGAAATGGGTTGCGAAGTAATTTTCCATACCACAAAATTGCCACAATTTTGTCCATGTTGGAAAACAACAAAGGATTTTAATTGAATCGTAACAGTCTAGTGCAATGCCCTAATGATGCGATCACAGGGAGTGTAAATGCGAATGTGAGGTGTAGAAATAACATTTTCTGAGTCGTCATCAACCAAGATAGCCAGCAACCGCGGAGAAACTGGGTAAATTATTTGTTCGCCCGTTCCATTTAGAATAACATCAAGTGCATATGAAGTTCTAGATGAGTTTAGAATGCCTGTTAAAGACTTCAAGAAAAAGTTAATATGGTTTATCGTAGGAATCTAGTAAACTTACAGGCAATTGTAGTCAGAGTTTCTTGGGGAACATCATTTTTGTCAATTATATTGCCTCGTTATATAGAAGTAACTTGTAAAGTTTTCACCTGATTATCATTGGAGAAGAGAGATTTATGACATGATACATTGGTCCTTTAACTTAAGTTAAATATACCTTGATATTTGTAATTCCTTATCATATTTTACCCAAGTGAAGTAAGGCAAACTGTTATTGTATGTTTCGATTTGTAAGTTCGAAAATGATTTTGAATTCATTAGTGACCCGAAATAACAAACTCTAGAATGCAGGAGATAATACATTGGCGACAGAAGAATTAATTTACAGTGCCACTTCTACAACAAAAACCCATGCGGTTTCATATATGAATCTTCTAGCTCAACAGAATTTGCAGTTTGGAACTTCTTTAAAGAGTGGCGACTACAAGTGGTAATGGGTTGTTATACGAAAAATAAATTTTGTATCGGTCTGTGGAAAACGCGGGACAAGCAGAAAGAAAAAATATATATGGGAAAGTAATGGAAAATAAATAGGAACAATACGACACACGAAATTTACGGGAAACCCTTCTGAATTAAGGGAAAAATCACGGGGCAAGAGGCGCAATTGATATTAATAATAGTAGAAATTTTACAATGTGCAGTCACGAATACAATAATAAAGTGACTTCATACACACTCAAAAGGAAAAAACCCTCTTTTGGTTTTCTTCTTACTAAAATATAGCTCACGCTCTATTTCTTCACTGACTATTTTCTTGTATATCTATGGAAACCGTCACTTTGCCTCAACAGGGTTTTTCTCTCTAACTTGGTGTGTTCTACAAATGAGCAAGAATGCTTCTTTCATATAGAAATAAAACCATGCCTATGTCACTAATGACATATGTAAATATAGAAAGTCAAGAATGGCTGCAAATCTCACCCAATTTGCAACTATCCAATCTTTATTTTCAACCCACGTTACTATACTTTTTAAACAATGCTTGACCAATGAATAGATAAGTTGACTAAAAATGGGATGGATGCAAACAAATCTCCCATCAGTCCCATAAATGGAAGAAGGTATCTTCAACTTCTGTAGAGAGAGTTCATTTACCCACAAGTTCGTTCCAGAACTCGAATTGTCTTTCGGTATTCATCTGTATCATATCTGCATCGGATTTTCACTGCTGTGATGAATCTTTTTATGTGAAATGATTCATTATTCCATTTCTCAGTGAATCCAATGATTATCTGACGTCAATGTGTTTAGTTCTGCATGCGTACATAGGGTTCTTGCTCAAGTCTATTGCAATCGGCTGTCACAATAGACAATTCCCATCTGATTCAAACCAAGCTCTTGAAGAAAATCGCTTTAGACATATTTTCATCTCCTTGCAGGCTTCAGAGCCAACAATATACTCAGCTTCAGTTATAGGATAGTGCACACACAATTCTGCAACTTTGACTGCCAGATATAGCTCCCTGAAAAAGTAAACAAATATCTAGTAGTGGATTTTCTGCTTATCAAGGTCACCTGCCATATCAGAATCTGTATTAGCCTTTAATATGGATCTGATGCTCCACAAAACACCCAAGCATAAGTCTGAGATTCTTAAGATAATGAGTATCCACTGCACAGCTTCCCAATGCTTCTTTACCTGGATTTTCGAGAAAGAAATATATTGACAACACCAAGCTGTGAACAATATTAGGTTCGAGTGTACATCATTGCATTTTAGACTTTTCGAAGAAGAGGAATATGGAACTTTGGCCATGTTCTCTTTTTCCTCCTAGAGTAGGACCCATCTCGTGCAACTTCATATTACCGCAAGAGGTATACTACAGGCTTGCATTCTTAAATATTGAAGCGCTCACGTACGCGTTCAAGGTACTCTTCTGGGACAAATAAATCTTTTCTTTTATCTCTAAGAAGAAGAATTCTCTGCCAAATTTGTTTGGATGACCCAAGTCTTATAGAAACAAGACTTCACAACTCTTCATTCCGCTCCGTCAATCTTGAAGTATTCTGCCCACACTTCAACAATCATCCACATAATAACAAAAGGATATAAAATCTTGTCAGAAAAATTTGTACAAATACGCCAATGATCTGAAGAAGTCTCTTATAAGCACGATGCTCCCCCATAACAGATTCCAACTTTTTTTGCTACACTTTCTTAGAGCTTGTTTTAGGCCATAGAGACTCTTTTTGAGCTTTGCATATACAAAATTTTCTTTACCATCTACTTGAAGCACTCAGGTGTTTATACAAATCTCTTCTCAGGTCAACGTTGAAGAAAGTCGTATTCCATCAATATTGCCTCAATCTATAAATAAATAGAAAAAACAGCCAAAACCCTAGAACTGGTGAATCAAGGAGATTTCAGAACATGAGAAAATATTTCCGTCAAAGTCAATACCTTTCCTTTGACCGAATCCTTAACAACCAATCTAGCTTTGTACCTGGAGTTCAAGTTTTGTCTCACTTTAACTTTGAAAACCTACTTGTTCTTATTTCTTCAAAGCTCTCATGCCTTGGGGCAATTTTACCAAACCATAAGTGTGGTTCTCATGCAAAGACGTCATCTCATCGTTGCATGGCTTTCAATCCATGATATTTTGCTCCTCTTCCATGGCCTCTCAAAATTCAGGTGCATCCCCCGTAAATGTGAGTAAACATTCTCATTGGCGTGAATAACGGGAGGAAGGGAAAAACCGATGCTTGGTCTTGTGGACCTCTGAAGCGGGAAATTGATTCGTCCACAACTTCATGAGCAACAGGATCATCAATAACATATCATGTTATTATCAACATAAACATGTTAATACGATACATGATTTTGGGCGTCACCATGGTTATCAAAAACCCAAACCAACATCATGAAACACTTGTGGGGGGGAACTTAGTATGATGAACCGATACCATCAAACTTGAAGATTCTACCTTCTCCGCTTTGGCAATATCTTCAAAATTGTTCGATTCTCATGAAATAACATCACAGGCTTCTCCACCAAGTTCCTTTTCAATTGGATCATATAGCCTGTAACCAAAATTCATCTAGGCAATATCCAATGAATATGCATTGCCTTGTCTTGGCATTTAAATTTGACCTCTCATCTTCGGCAATGTACAAAAAGATTTGCAACCAAATAATCTAAATGGTTTAGAGGAAACCATCCTTCCATACCAAACAATATTTGGTACATAACTTTTGCAAACAACAGCAGGAGAGATAGATTAATAAAATTTGCACCGGTCAATAAAGCCTCACCCCAAATGAGTTTTGGAAACTTTGCTTTAAAAGCAACACATTATAACTTTTTCCATCAGGTTCTATTCATCCTCTCAGCTAAACCATTAAGCTCGAGAAGTATTGGGAGGAGTCTTCTGAAGTCTAATACCTGGATGCTTGCAATATTTCAAATGGTCCACACTATTACACCAACATTATCAGTACGAATAATTTCACTTCTTTCACTTCTCTTTCAACTGAAGCCTGAAACTGAGTAAAGAACCAACACTTGGTCTTTGGTTTTGATGACATAGATTCCATAAGTTTTCCCTCGAACAATCATCAATTGAATGAACCAAGTGACAAAGTCAAGTGCACCATCCCAATTGTTTATCTTCATTGGACCACATATCTAATAGAGTGCACTAACTCAAGCAACTCTGTTTCTCGAAGGAGGGAGGACTTAGGAAAAAACTTATTTTGTTTACCAGCAAGCAGTGCTCCACATTTTTGACTTTAGCCCTTTGCAGAAATTTGACAATAATTTCTTCTGGCTAGAACATTAAGTCCTTTCTCGAAATGGCAAGGCCTCTTGTGCCATAATTGAAGAGTTATCGATCTCAACCGGCATTCACCATATCAAACCAAAAGTAGAGGTCGTAGTATAGTATAGGACCACCGACGTTTGTTACCATGAGCCCAACCAAGGCACCTAATGGAGCCTTCCATTTCCATCACCGTTGGTAACAAATATATCCTTAGCATCTAAAACACCAAACAGAAATTGTGCAGAAGAAAACATCAGGAGCAAAGTTTCACATTGTTAAAACTAGTTTATTCCCAATCCACTAGTTTCCAAACAAATTGCTACCACAAGACTACTACCCTAGCAACAGTCTCTTACCCATACTAAAGGTTCCACACTCACCAGGAGTGTAGAAGGGAAAAATCTTCCCTTGAGTCAACATGAGATGCTTGCACCAGTGTCCACAACCCAGCTGGACTCAACAAGCAATATGTATCATGGTTTTCATAAGCAGGTAACAGAGATCTTCGATGGTGATGGGGATAGGCAATGTCATGCCATCTTCTTTAGTTTTCTTCTTGTTTTGTGGTCTCCTCTTCAACTTCCTGCAGAATCTTTGTATGTGCTCGTTCATGTCCACAATGATAGCACTCACATATACTTAAGTCTGACGTGGATTTGCTCCTCTTTTGTCTCTAGCTGAGAACCACGAGTTTTATTTCTCCAACCTGGGGCAAGTTATCAAGGACATCCGAGCTCTAGCAGGAACCTTGAGTTTTTCTTCTCATCTCTTCGTTCAAAACACTACTATTGGCGGAATCCATAGAGACTCACACCATCCAGAGCAGAATTTGACAATGACGTTTCTTAAATGTTTCCCAAGAATCTATTAGGGAACCAAAAGTAGAAGCAAACCTTGAATTTTCTTCATAAAAATTTGATGCCATTGCAGACCAATTGGGTTCATAATCCCCTGATGAAAATTATTCAGATGGTTTGTTCATCGAGAAACCATCATGATACTTCAACTAAACAGCTGCTTTATTAAGAAACATTTTGTTATTTCCAGTCTTTCGAGCATACAAACTTTCAAGATGCTCCCATCGGGTTCGATCAGGTTTCCCTATAAATATGGTCAAACACGATTATCTCATCCATTGCCTCTTGAATCCAAAAAACCTCTGTCATGCACAGATTTCCACTCTTCATCTGTTATTACTGTGGCTTTTACGTTAAATACTAGTTTATAAAAATTCTTAAACATAAAGCAGATCTTCCATGTTTCCTTCCAAATGGCCATAATTAATACATGTCAAAGTAGACATTTTACTTGGTTGGCTTCCATTGTTTTTTTTTCCCAAAAAAAATAGTTATCGCAAGTCAAAGTAAATATTTTTGATGTTGTGGAAGTTCAGACTGTGCTGCAACCACAGAGAATACTCAGATAAACACCTGGCTCTGGATACCAGGTTGTAGGGAAACGCAGGACAAGCACAAAAATATATAGAGGTAAAGTAATGGAAATAAAATGGAAAATAAACGACACAAGACTTTACTGGAAACCCTGTCTGATAAGAAAAAAAAAACACGGCATCAAAGAGGAGCAATTGATCTTAACTATAGTACTAGGAAGGGTAAACGGGGAAGTCTACGGGAATACATAATCAAAGTTGACTACTACACACTCAAAAGAACAAACACTCTTTTGGTTTGGCTTACTAAAAGTAGCTCACACTCTATTTTTTCATGACTATTTTCTTGTATAGTATAGGAAATTACCTCATAGTTTGCTCTCAAAATGGTGTTTTTTTTTCTCTCTAACTTGGTGTGTTTTAACAAATGAGCAAGAAATGCCCTCTATTATATAAGAATAAACATGCCTCTGTCACTAATGACATAAGTTTTTCAATGACTAGTTCTTGTATAGTCTATGGAATACCTTACTTGCTCTCAAATGGTTTTTCTCTCTAACTTTGGTTGTTTTTACAAATGAGCAAGAAATGCTCTTTTAAAGAATAAAACCATGCCTAAGTCACTAAGACATATGTAAATATTAGCAAAGTAAAGAAGCGCTTTGCTAAAATCTTAACATTTTGCCAACTACCAATCTTTATTCACTCCAATTATATTATTTTTAAACAAGCTTGTACCAATTGGATAGTAAAGTTGACTAAAAATTAGGATGGATTTCAACAGTAAGTGTTGGTGCTGCAAAATGAGAGTACAGCTTGAAAAGCTGATCTGTTTAAAAATACAGGATGGGTAGTAGCAACAGAGCCAGGTTATATGAATTGACCGTTCATAGTTGGTTGTGACTGAAGTAAACTATGACCGGTCATCACTGTTGTGGATGAAGATCCTGTAGGATTGTGCATTACTATAGTATAGAAATAAGTAGATAACTGTACTAAAGTAAACACTAGAACATAAAATAATAGTGGTCTAACCGATTCAGAACATTTCTCCACACTAAACATGTTTTCCATGTAGTTCAATGAGGAATGAGATTGAAAGGAAGAAGAGTTTTGAGGAAGGGATCTCTAAGACTAGTATTGTGCCGACGCTGTTATAAAGATCTCTCTTTTTTCCGCAGGCATTTGTGGTAGGTGATCCGACGTTTAAGATTTTTTGCAATATTTGTGATTATTGTTTGTTCAGGTTGAGTAGCATTCATGGTATTTTTTTTATCAGCCATGAGCGGAAAAGCACTAAGATTTTGCTTGTCAAAGTGGGAGAAAAACATGCAACAAACAATTTAGAATAACATACTAATAAGAGTCTAACGTTAAGACGTGTATATAAATAAGTGCAAAGAAGGAAGGGTATGTAATCAAATGTGTTGATCACCTCTTATTGAGGCGACAAATTGAGCTCCGACAGCTGAGAAAGCTAAAGTAAACTATTTATCATATTAACAAAAGAGCAGCAGACAAATTTTTTTCTTTAAATAATAGAGGCAGACAGCAGCAGAACAAAACAACTTCCAGTCAAGTGAGGGACGGAGAAAAGGATGTACCTTTGTGTCTCTGCGGGGATGTTGGGCGTACCAATGTTAGGGAGAAGAAAGACTTTGATTTTCTTTAATATGAACATTTAAGCAGCAAGGAAAAGCTGGGAAATTCCAGTTGCGCAAAAAAAACACGGTTCGTTAACGTGGGCTCAAAGCATGGGCAAAGCAATTAATATCTAGGGAGATTAATAGGATGAGCATCCCAATTCCCAGCTAAAGGATAGAAAGATAACATGACCAGATAGACCCTCCGTCGCTTCAAGGTACCACCACAATTGAAAAAAGGAATTACCAGCCTGGTCCTTTAGGTTGTCCAAGAAAGTAAGCGGACGTACATTTTTTAAATTAGTTTGCTATTATGAGGAACCACATGTACAACAGGAAATTAGTGTCGTGACTTTTTGTATGGTTCGGTAGTCTTTGAAGAACCACCCACACTCTATAGAATTATCTAAAGATGTAGTGATCCGTGCATTTTATTTAGCTATATTTAATATCATTTTTTATGTGATAAAAATTGCTTAGAGAGTGGGCAATTTAACTTTATGTGATTGAAATTTGATCTTTGAGGAGAAGTCAAGATAATTAAATATCAAAAGAGCATATTCGAAGAAACTAATAAGAGGACTATACCGAAGCACTAACGGAGCTTACAACATAGGGTGACAATATAGTTATTTTATTCTCTTTCTAGAATCATATGTAACATCCTGATGAAGAAAACTTTATTTTTTAAACTAATGAAACCAATCATTCACAAAAAATGAAAGCAAACAAAAAGGTTTACATATAGTCATCAAAACGATTATATCCTAAAAAATTGTATAATAGCCTAAACTCAATAATGTGTAAACAAATCTACTCGTAGTGTTGCTTATGCTATAGGTCCTCTAATTTTCGAGTTTCTTACAAAAAAGAGGAGCATAAAATGACAATAAAAATTGTGCATATATAACCAACTTCCTGCTACTGTGTGTCATCAAGCATAAAATTGATCAAGGAACCAATATCTCTAAACGAAAAAAAGAGTGCAATGCAATAATGAATATTAAACCAGTCAACCACTCAAGTGTTATGTCATTTCATATCAAATTCTGCAAAAAGAATATGTCCATCACAATCAAGAGCAAAAATATCGATTACAACATCCTCAACACATGTATATTTTTTCTCATTTCAGAAAAACAAAGTACTAGTCCTAGAGACTCGTATGTGACATCACACAATACAAATAAACCCTCATTTAAGTTTTTTGTTGAATCTGTAAAAGGAAAAAAAACTTGCATACAAACCATAGTGTTCCATAAATATACTAAATTCTAATTATGGAAAATTTCAAATACTAATTTTCAAGTGCAAAAAATAAATATCTTGACAACATATGTTTTGAACAGCGGGATTTTCATCAACATTTACATTTTATACTCCTGACAAGAAGTACCCAAAGGTCTAACTTTATGGCTTTAAGTATCCTCAAGTAAAATCCAAACACAATGATAACATTATTTTCGCAAAGACTGACTATTTCTGAAGGAGTGGTGTAGTAGTAGTTTAGTATCATCCATTGGTTGCTTACCTTGTATTTGAGTGTGAAATGTTCGACCGTGGCCCCAGTCGGAATGTTCGATTTAGCTTTTGTGTTTAACAGTTATATCAATCAGTATTGTCCCAATTTTTGGGTAATAAATCTTTTCTATATTGATCAGTCGAGTAGTAGGAAAAATTATTAAATATTAAAAAAATACCTATATACATTAGGCTTCATGAATCCTTGGCTAAAAAGAATCATGGTTCTAAAAGCAATATAATGATAGATGAAATATTATACCTAAAAGTTTAGATTCGACAACTTTTTTATGATAAATAAAAAGATCCAATCAAATATTATGTCAAGGAAAAGATTCAATCAAATACAATAATATGAAAAATAATGTTATTAGAGAAAGGTGACCGTGATGTTGCATGTTCGTGAATTGCGTACAACAAGATAAGACCAACAGAATTTTAAATACATCTCCTAGGAAGCATTTATAAATTGACCTGATGTGTTTGCCTAATTGCAAAATAATCTTAAGGAATTTATTAATGAGTCCTGGAATGCCTTCAGCCGTGATACGAAATACACCTTGCAAAATATAAAGTTAAAAAATCACGTATTAGACAACAACTCCAAGTGAGACCGCAATAAATAGATCCAAATGAAGAATCTATATATTATATAAATCTGGATATGAAAGTGCCTGATGTGGCACACCCTCATAGGCCAACCTTAGATTAATATATTTTATCCTTTTTTTAAAGATTTTTGTCTCTTAATGTTATCTATGCGATATAGTTAAATTAAATAATGATCCTCTATTCATTATTCTCTTTAAGGTCTCCATAATACCTTTATTATCTTAGGTATATATAAGTTACAATTTATCCCGTTATATATTAAACCTTTCCCTATTCCATTTCTTAAAGTATACTAAATATAATAAGACACTAATGACCACTAAAGTTACCAATTGTAGTATTGATTATCCATTATTTTTACATTTATTTATTAAATAGTAAGGAATTTATGATTACTATAATACTAACCTGTCATCTTCCAATGCAAGAATTTTTTTTTATTTTTCCGTTCTCATCATATTTATACTTAAAGTACATCATTTGGTTATTCTAATTTATACTATATAGTTATTTGTTGACTAAATTTACAATGTGAAAGATAAGATGAGCATTGCAATTTTGGAAATTCAAATTCAATGAGAACAATATCTTATTGAGTTACAAGGTACATCACGGTGAGTATTGTCTAATTTTATATATATATATATATTAGATTCTTTGTAACTAACTTTTATGATAACACTTAACAGTGTGGACGAGTCGAAGAGGTACTATAACAATTTTGGAAAATTCAATTCAATTTGATGCGTACATATTCAGCTCTGTTAATCTTTTATTTCAGTTTTTTGATGTTATTTTTTATTACAATATTTTTTTGTTCTTTTTTTTTTTGTTTTATTTGCTTTTTTTTCATTAATGTTGATGATTTAGGGTACTTATATTTTGCGCATTTTTTTTTAAAAATCTTTATATTCTATAGAAGACAAGAGGAACATATGACAAGATTTAGTTTAACTTTCATAAACTCAAAAGGAAAAGGCACCTACATAATGTTTCGTCCATTAATCTTTCAAATGGTGTAATGTGGTAAGTGACAAATTGGAGACGTGTGTACAAATTGAATAAAGAGGTCCGGATAATTTTCTTTGGGTATTCTACAAAGATATTATTTGTTTATTTGTCTTAATTGTAATTTATTTTAATTTCTTTGGTACTCCAAAAGAATTCTTTGATTTAATTATCTAATTATAATTATACTACACTAAATAATATTTTTGAAATTCTCAGGTATATTAATTTAATGTGAAGACTTGAAATCGTTTTGTTTATTACTTAAGGTTTTTAATAGTTGCAACATTGTAGATATTTTATTTTGATAAGAATCAATTTTGGTATTAGGAATGTCTACATTTTTATTTATGTTTACTTTAGAATAATTGTAGAAATTGTAACTAACTATAGGTAAGTGAAAGTTGTATTTTCGTTAATAATATATCTAATTGGGTGTAATTATAGTTGAATACTTTAATTATTTATGTATTTATGATATTTAGCTTTCATCTTTCATTTTTATATAAATAAAGGCAGTAATATTATAATCGAGTAAAAGCTAGTCACGAGAGAAAACGATTACAAACATTTCATAATTAAGATCGTGAAAGTGAAAAAAAAATTCATTACTAAAGGAAAGTATTAATACTTTGAGGAAAGAATAGATCTTGAAAAAAAACTATATTAACACATAAGCATTCTATTATTAAATTTACATGTAAATTTCATAAAGGTTCAACTTATACATTATAAATTACTTTCTTATTAAAATAAAAGAGAATAAATTTAGGATTTTTTATATTTCGAAAATTCTTAAGCGGATTTCAAATTACCAAAAAAAAAAAAAAAAAAAGATATTAAAATTTAAGTACTAAAAGAAACTTAATTAATACTTAAATAATTTGGATATATTAGATTAAAAGGCTATAAGAATCTTAGAAGAAATATAATTTAGAATCAACCGATTCAAAAAATTAATGATTAACAAATTTAACGAGTAATTTTTTTAGTGCAAGCGCGGCAAGTCCCTTAGATGAATAAATCAAAAGGAGATTAGGAAAGAGGGAAACATAATTTTTTTAACCAAGAAAAAAAATAGCAAAAAACAGATTTTCATCCCAAAAATTAAATTGACAGGTCATGGCGGTGACTCAAATTTCTCTTACCTTATCATAAGTATTACAAAAGAGTCAGAGGTAAGATAACCTAAATGTATATGGAAATGGCTTCATGGTCTGCAATTTGCACATTAAAAAATATTACGACGCAACCATAAATGTTCTTATACTTATAGTTGTTCAAGATGAGTACTTATGGATTTTTTTGTGGGTAATTTTCAATTGCACAAACAATATCTTGAATGAAAAATAGATGAAAGAGTAAAAACCACAACTCCGCTAGGAAAAGAGCAAAGATTAAATACAAGATATAAAGATGTTAGTGTAAGCAAATTGGGTGGTTTATGCAACGATTCTTTCATACACTATCGATTTGCTCAAAGAAAGAAGAAATCATATCATAACCTCTAATTTCTGCAGACAATCATTAGTATTATTACTATTAATACTGTTAATTCTACTTTGGGGTGAGATTTTTGAGAGAACAAAACAAACATTAGGTGCCGTTGGGTAGTCAATTTAACTTATCAAGAGGTATTCAATCTATATTTGTCTTAGGGTGCAAAAATCTGAAATCAAAAAGCATTGTTCGAGAAGGCGCAATCAAACCTTGAAGTGTCTCCTCTATTTTCTACCATCATTTCTTCGTCTTTAAGATAAGACTGTCTTTCTTTAAACAGATAAATTTGCAGTCTTTCTCGATCTTCGAATTCCCAGTTTGCAACAAAAAAAATTAGATGTAATATCTTCGCCTTCCCTACCTTGTGGGATGGTGATCGTTGGGGAGCTCTGGTAACAAGATTGTTACGACACTGATCCGTAAAAGAAACACCAAGGCTCAGATTTGTAATACTTACCACACAACAAGCGAGACTGAAAATACCGCGCCATGGATGCAAGCAACAATTTTAGTTTCTAGATCCGTTTCTATCCATGTATGGTCAGAGAAAGAGAAAACCCATCACTGAATTGCAATTTTGCAAACCCAATGATTATTAGTTCTCACTTGGGGTGAGAATTTTGAGAAATCAGGCAAAGATACTACCGAGTCGTTTGATCATATTTAATATAAAAGGGTGAATTTTGATTATTTTCGCAGAAAAGGAAAAATTCAACATGGAAGCAGAAAGTGGATAGCAGTAATAATAGTGCCCTTGCAACGTCCCTCTTGTACTCTCGGCAAATCCTCTTCTTTCCTTTGTGAGCGTTTTATATTTGTCTCTGATAGAGAGTCAGAAGAAAAAAGCGAAACAGTGTTACTATTCTAGAAAAGATTGTAAAAAAAAAAAAAAAAAAAAAGATCCTAAGGCATTTAGTTGTAGGATTTAAAGACACATATAACATAATGTTTTGAAAATGCAAATAACCCTACTTAAATTTATGACTGCTTTCCTTTGTGAGCTTTTTATATTGTATCTGTGATAAGAGAGTCAGCAGAAGAAGAAAAGCGAAGAAATTGTTACTATTCTAGGAAAGTTTAAAACATCTACGTGTCCATTTAGTTGTAGGAGTAAAGACACATATAACTAATGTTTGAAAAGTCAAATCTACCCTAATCTTGAATTTATTGACTCTAAGCTAATATGTTGAAATAAAGCTTTTTCTAAGTGTATGTAGAATCTATAAGAGATTTATGTTCTTCTTGATGAAATTACGTGTCTATGTCACAGATATATGGCAACTAAAATGAAGAAAAGAAAAAACAAAAAAAAATAAAGAGCACAATATATTTATCTATTATCTATTATTTATGAATTAAGTTATTTGATACCTAGTAAGTAGGATTCCAAAGGCACTAATTATAGAGTTATTAATCATCAAAAAAAAAAGTTTTTGGCATTTATATATGACTCCCTTAATATATTCTAACAGATCGTGATAAAAAGCATCATCATCGAATTTAGTAATAAAATTCCTACAATGATGGACTATGCTATACGAAAATATATGTTTAAATCATCAACTTAATGACTTAATCAACTTAGAAATATTTACTCTACTATAGTCTATCACTCGCCTCTCTGATCATTCAATCCTAGTCCCCCCTCCTCCAACCACTCTCATCTACTTCTGTCCCTATCCAATCTTTTAGTCATCTAAGATACAATGCAGTTACCTAAGTCTGATTTATTTTTAGCACATATGATTTTAGTTATTAATTCCTTCTGATTTTTTTTTTTTCAAAACATGTTTAAGTATTAATTAACATCCAAATCCCAATTCAACACGAGAGAGTTGTCAATATGGCTAGACATCCCATCGACTAACCTATACAGACTTTGACATGTGAGAGGTTAGGTCGGGCTAGCCCATTTTTAGTGGGGGCCGAAAAGTCCACCACAAGTACGTGGGCTATAGGTTTGTCGGGTCAGTCCACTTTCTTTTAACAATTATATTTTCTTATCATTATTAAATAAATTAAAAATTAAAAATAAAAATCTTAATTATAAATATCTGACAAAGAATTATTACAGTTACTATTTGGTAGTCAAATCCATTAATAAAATTATTTTATAATATTGTGAAAAAAAATTTCAAGGAAAAGAGACATATCTAAATAGAAATATTAACTAATTATTTGTGAATTTGGACCCTCTTAATTTTAATAGGGCAACTTACGGATATAGCTACCCAAATTAAAGTAATTATTCTCCTTAACTACAGTTTTAATAAGAATGGTCGTAGCTACATTTAAAGTTGTTCTACGGACTGATCGTTTGTCTAATTTGCCTTCTTTTCAAAGTTGTATACAAAAATGAATAAGATTATTTTTCTAAAGGTATGGCAATAATAACATATTAATTCGCGGAATTATAAATGGTTTTTACGAATTCATATCAAATATAGTACAATGTCTCATAACAGTAATCATGAAATTTTGAGATCTTAGATTGTCGGCAACTTCAATTCAAAAACAAAATAATTAATATCCTTGGTGCTCACACAGATACAGAATTACATTGGAATTTGGAGAAGCCTTTTATTTCTTTGGTATGCATCTGTATAAATCAATTTGGAATTTGGTGTTCCTATTAGATAATTGTTGGGTATTAGACTTTCATCTTTTTTAGAATGCAATATCGATAGGATTGGGAATGTCATTTTTGAAAGTTTTGTTTTATCCGATTTTCTATTGGTATTTTGGCTAATTCTATATGGAAAAACGGTTAATAATAGTGTTCTAACAGTTATTCAATGATTGGTAATGGTGAATTGAACAAATTAAATTTGAAAATGAAATTATAGTGAATTATCATTAGAGTTGGAGCTTTGGTTGAATGTGTTGTATTGTGCTCTGAAGTATATTAATCGATCGTTTATTAGTTGTTTAATTGAATAAGTCTGTTTGATTGTATTTGAATTAAAGTGAATGGGAAAATTATATATGAGCATTATTAACCAAAACTCAATTGTAAAAATCTCTATAATAAGTGGGAGCTTTGATCCCACAATGTGTGCTTTCAATAAAATTTTTGTGGATTAGTGTTATCAAAATCGTGGAGTGCGGGAGTTAAAGAGTAAAAAAATGTCAAAAATTGGCATAATCAATTTCTTTAAAAACAAAATGGTACAAACGCTAGGATTTACCTTCTGAAAAAAGCAAACATCGATGACGATTTCTTAAAATTGCCTTTTCGTTTTTTTAAAAAAAAAAAAATTAAACAAAATCGCTCCACACGGCAGCGGATTTTCAAAATTTTTAAAAAAAAGATTATTTGTTTCTATAAGTTGCTGCTTCGGCAGCGAACTTTCCATCAATTTTATTTTTTTTAATTTTTTTTGCTTGATTTAATAGAAAAATTGATTCAATTTTTTTTAAAAACAATCATTGCAGTGATTTTGAATTCGTTTTTTTTTTTTGTTACAAAATCAAATCGATGAAAGCCAGCCGATTTACACTAAATTTTTATACTACAAATTTACAGCTACAAAAGTTAGAGACACGAAGGGGATGATGGAGTTATGTGTTGTTATGTTTTGTTAGGTTTGAGTGCCTTTATGATGTAAGGCTAAATTTGTTTTTTTTGTTATGTTTGAATAGGTGGTGTCTGAATGTTAAGGATAAACGGATTTTTGCTATTGTTTGTAGAGGCTGATGCTTGAAATCGAGCTTTTGTGAGGTTTGGTAGTACTATTCGTATAGCTGAGCCAGTAAGGTGAAACTTGTCGTTAGGTTATTCTGTTGTGATTTCTGTTATAGGCTGCCAAAATGTCGTTTTGCATATATATGATAAATGTTTGAATTTAAGAATATGGTGTCTTTTTGTTGCTTTTGTTGCAAATTTAATATGGCTCTTAGTAGTGGCTTTCTGTAGACAAGCGTTCTTCATTTTCAGATCTCTTACAACAGGACTAAACATAACTGGACAATATCATAAAATTTATCATCTTCAACATAATAAACTAATATAAACACCTCTAAATACTACAAATTCAAGCAAAAGACACAAATAATATTCAAAGCCATGAATCCACAATACGTGTTGAAGCAATAGCGAACACTAAATAATGGCCAAACCAATTGAAGATTACATCAAACGTAAGATCACAATGCATAGGAAACACATTGAAATAGCTAACACTTTAAAACTGCAATCAGCAACATATATTCCTCAAGCTACACAACAGTAATCAGTCAGAAAATTGAAACAACGCTTACCACAAACAAAGTCAATGACATGACACACAACATCTTCACTTTGAAGCTTGTACAAATTCTTGATTTATTCAACTCGAAAGTGGTTTTTTTATTAACTCTCTAATTTTTCAATGTATCTCAAATGGTCCTTCAATCTTAACCGCACTCAAAGACTCTCTCAAATTCTTCATTTTCAATTTAGCAAACTTCCATTTAGACTTCAGTAAATTACTCCATGGAAGAACTTTTGTAAAGAATTGGCTTCCCAACTCCAAATCCCCAATTTTCAATTTGATAAAAATATACAGAAAGAACTCATAATCACCAACAATACAAGCATAAATCATATTAATGTACATTTAGCGAAAATTGTATCTTAGGTTTAGAACATCTATAAAGCTTCTTCCGGAGTGTCAATGGAGTTATTGAGTGAAACAACGATGTTCATTTTACCACCAAACACAATGATATATCATGAAGTTACTAATTGACGACACGTACTTTGTGACATGATTTAGGTTGGTTTGATTTTGGAGAGAGCGCCATATAGATGAAATTGACTACAAATTAAGAAAACGATGAATCGAGCAAGACGCAGCGGAATCGAAGAAAATTGATGGAGGCTAGGATTTGTGCGATGGAACGGGACCTGTAGGGTTGGGTCTTTAATAGGATATATCTTTAGAGGATTAGGAGGGTATTGGGTCTTGAGGTGGGTTAGTGGTTTTATGGTTTTAATAAGACAAGGCTAAACGGGGAGTTCATCTAGATTTAAAATACGTGTACCAAAAGAGGGGATCGTATAGTGAAAGGGACGTACCTTAATTGGACAGCAAGGGCCGTACCTATAATTGGACAGCAAGGGGTTTAAATAGAACGCAAAGTATATAAAGGCATATACGTAACCATACTCAAACATTCGAAGATAGAGTCATCCTTTTTTCCCTTCTAATAATAAGGATCTAAATAGTTTTTAATTTGTGGTCCTTTCCTCCTCCTCGTAATAAAATAGGTGATGATCCTTCATCTTTTAGAGCATCGAAAAATATACCAAGAATTAAATTTTTTTCAAAAGACCCTATAATGTCACACCAGTGGTTGCACTGATTGGCAATAATAAATTAAAGTGAACCGAGAATAACCTTACAATCAGATATCCATTATATTATTCTACAATTTGAAAGAGTTGTTTTGGTCTTGTGGAATCAAACTAAATGAAGATCGAATTAATATGATACTTTGTATGAAGATAAAATTAGTAGGAAATTACAATTCAAAGATTGTATCTTGGTAACGGGTGGAAATTTAGGCAAACCATATTTGGTTTGCTATCTTAACCTTGACAATTTTGACACATAGCGTGTCATGGTGATTACATCAAGTAGGATGAATTTATCCTATAAATAGGTCTCTTAATTCTTTCAAATCAATCTTTCACTTGTCTTCTCATCTTCTAGAGCATTGTGTCTCAGTCTCTTGTAGTATTATTTCTCACGTATCTTCTTTGTAAGTCGAAATAATCCAGTGCATGTCTTTGCTGGACGTAGATATGTTGATCCGAACCACTTAATATTGTTTTCTTCCTTGTTCTTTAGTTTCACGTTTCCTCTAACAATTGGATCATGCAGGTTCTGTCTGAGTTGCTCTGTGGTCCGCCCAGTCTGAACTTCCCCATCAAAGGGATTTACTATTGTCGTTTCTTTAGGTTCCAAATACATTGTAGTAGCAAAGGAAGAACAAATAAAAAAATGAGTTCCATGAATTTGAAATTGATTAGATTTTAGTGGGCGGCAACAACTTCAATATCTGGAAAATCCAGATTATAGCGTTAACTGGCGGGGGGAAGGTTCAATCCAGCTATTGACGGAAAGTACCCACCGATAAGATAGTCGGATTCCGACAAGGAAAGATTGAAGGAATTCATTGAGGTGCAACCAACGTTCTCTGCAACTAACGTATACTTTGTGAAGTGAGTACATACAACCGGAAGAGACCCCAAAGAGTTTATATGGGAAAAGCTGAAGGGCTTTACACCAGGACCTCAGTCAGTGACAACAAGGATGTTGTGTATCAACGGCGTCTTCATACTTAAGATGGATTCAGGTACTTTGTTTCAATACCACTCTAGATGCGTTCAATACACTTTGTGATGGACTTACCACTGTTGGAATTAAAAAGGACGAGGAGACACTTGCATGGGTCTTTAACTATTTCATTGACTTCAAATATCGTGATTTGATATTCAATGAGTAATAGCAAACAACCTATGAAAGCTTGACAGTGCGGTCAAGCACTAAACTCTTGTGATTTGCGGATGCATTTTGAGGAGACAAGAAGTGACGAAGCTTATATGTACTCTTTGTCAGAGGACTACTAGCCCAAAAGGGAAGTGAGAAAATCGAATTACAGATCACAGTCTCGTGTTAACAAAAAAGAATGCGGATGTGTTTTGGGGCTGTCACCCAGACGGGGCACTTTGAACG
Source organism: Solanum habrochaites (assembly GCA_027704765.1). Lineage (NCBI taxonomy): Eukaryota > Viridiplantae > Streptophyta > Magnoliopsida > Solanales > Solanaceae > Solanum > Solanum habrochaites. The sequence goes on along the minus strand of JAKWJA010000486.1, from coordinate 36,371 downwards.
AAATTGCCCTATTTCGAGTCCCAAAGAACAGGCGAGTGCATACGCATTGTTTAGAAGTCATGATAATGATGATGATTATGTCTAACAGACATCATGCAATAATGGATCTATAACAACAAATGGACTCTTAGACTCTGGTTTTGCTAACTCTGCATATGACATTCCGAAAAGATTGGTTCACAGCACTATGAAACAAGCAAGGACCTGTATTAAGGGTCAATAATCAATTGTAAATAGTTGGTCATGTTAAATTCCTGTTGCGCGGTGCCATGATGGAATCAGAGGACTAGATTACAGAAGTCCTTCATGTTCCTGATGCTAATGAAGAATTTGATCCCCTGGGTCTTTAGATAAACAAATGCTATACGTACAAATGAGTGAAAGGAGGAACTATGAGAAGTGTAACTAAAGTGTCTTTAGTCATTTTGAATGCCAAGCTGAGTATGGTGCCCTCTACAACACTTGCTGGAACACCATTATTGGCTCTGTAATGCATCCTACCGTTGCAGTTATCTAATGAATACAAGGCAACTTCTTGCACATGAGACATGCCTATTATGCAACGAGGATGTGGTATGTTGACAACCGAAGAAACCTTTTGAATGGTTAGAAAAATCATGCACAGCTTGAATTTTGTGTGAACTGCGTCTTATGGGAAGGCAGGAAATAGGTCCGCTTCACACACTGGCAGAGGCACAAGAACGGGAGGGGTGCTAGACTACATCCTTCATTCAGATTTTATGGGGTCCCTCTAAGCTTCCATCAAAGGGAGGAAAGAGGTAACCTTCTCACATTCATTGATGATTTTTCACGAAAAGGTTTGGGTGCGTTTCCGGAGACAAAGGTGAGGCTTTTGAATGCATTAAAGAAGTGGAGATTTTGATTGAAAATCAATTGAGGAGGAAAATCAAGTTCTTCGCACGGACAATGGCTTGGAGTTTTTGCAGTGAATGAGTTCAATGATTTCTGCATGTTCATGGGATCGCAAGGCCATAAGACGTCAGGCACCCACCACAGCAAATGGAGGTTGCCGATATGACAGAGCCTTCTTGAGAAGGCTCGTTGTATGCTCTTACAAGCTAATATCGCAGGAAGTTATCTTTGGGCTAAGACAGTTCATCTGCTTTCTCATATTGTCAATCGGTCTCGCGCATCAGGCTATTGCCTTTAAGAATCCGAATGAGGTCTGGTGCAGGTGAACCCTCTAACTATTCATACTGCGAGATTTGGGTGTCCACTTATTCTCATGTTAATGAGGTAAGCTTTGAACCAAGGGCTAAAAAGGCCATATTCGTAGGGTATGTTGATGGAGTAAGAAGGGTACAAACTATGGTGTTTGTCGTTTACTCAAATTTGTAGTTAGTAGAGATGTTACCTTTGATGAATCCTCTATACTTGAGTCCTCGGAAAATTTTCTGTGGCGTCATCTAGAAACGAGCACACGCCAGGTGGACTAACCCACCGGGTGGAGCTTACCATACCAGAAACGGGATCAAGAGACTCACCGTGTTGAGTCAAAATGCAGAAGAACTGCTTCTTAACAATGACACATGACACATCTTGCGAAGGGAAGGGACAAAGAGGCGGAATACTGAAACCGGGAACGTCTTATAGAAGAGCAAGAAATATCTGATTGCAACACCGAGCTTTCGTAGCTTGCAGAAGAAGAGATTAAGGATCCGAAGCCCTCTTTCGTATATTGAATCAACTTCTTGCAACTCATGCGCAGACAATGGCAAGTTTGGTCCATGAATGGAAGAGATGGAGTCTCTTCACAGAATGAGACCTGTGTCTTAGTTAAAATAAAGGCCAAAGGTGCTAAGGACGAGTTTGGAGTGCAATGGGTATACAGAAAGAAAGAAGGTATGCCATAAGTGAAGAAGCTGCTAGTTGTGTGTACACAAGAAGATGTCTGGTAACTCTATGATTGTATATTTGTTGTATGTTGATGATATGCTTATTGCTTCTAACACACATTCACATGAGTAAGTTTTGAAGAACTGTTGAGGTGCAAGTAATTTGGACATGAAGGATCTCTAGGATTTGCAAAGAAATCCTTAATGGAAAGTCAACAAAGAAAAGTGTTGTACAGCATCTTTCTCAGAAGAGTACATCCGAAAAAGTTCTTGAAATATTCAATATTGGATAGCAGCAAGCCTGTAAGTACACCGTTTAGCTTCTCATGTCAAGCTTTCAGAGTTAACAAATGCCTCAAGCATTGATGATGTGGAGCATATGTCAAGGTTCCTTTGAACACGATTGCAGTTGGTTAGCATTAATTTATGCTATGTGTTCACACGTCCAGATATTGCTCAATCTGGTAATTGGAGTAGAGCAATACATGGCAAATCCAGGAAAAACCCCGGCATTGGAAGCTGTCAAGTTGAATATTGAGATATCTCAAAGGAGCTCCTGATGTTGGCCTAATCTTTCGGAAAGTGAAGGTATTTCAATTCTCGGTTTTTTTATGTTGATTCTGCCTATGGCAGGGGATCTTGAGCGACGAGGATGTCCACACTGGATCATCTTACTCTCGTTGGCATTGCCGTTATGGAACTCGACTTTACGTCGATTGGTCGCTTTGTCTACAACAGAGGCAGAATATATGGCATCAACGTAGGCAGTGAAAAGAAGCTATCTGGTTGAAAGGTTTGGTGGTCAGAATGGTTCGAGCTCAGCTCATCAATCTAAACATGTGATGTCAAAGTTGCTATTCATGTTGAATTGAAAAATCAAAGATTTCAAACAAAAAAAAAAACAAGGAGCGCACAAACACAAATTAATGTCAGATTTCATTTTATTCGAGATGTCGTAGAACATGAGCTATCAAGTTTGAGAAGGTATCACAGACGATAACGCTGCAGAACATGTTTGACCAAAATAGCCCGCTGCAAGTTGGACAACACTGCAAGGACTTGGCGGGATTATGCATCAATTGATGCAATCTCTAAAGAGAACAACTGCTAGGTGTATGCTGGTCATGTTCAACAAAGGTTTGATATCTTCTTGTTTCTTATAATGGTATTGCCCCCGTAAGCTTAGACGTTTTGTGGCGCGGATTGTTTATTACGGCAGATTGAGAACACAAACCAAGGTGGCGATTGAAAGAGTTGGTTTTGGTTCTTGTGGAATCAAACTAAATAATGGCAGATTAATTAATATGAATATTTGGAGGAAGATAATTAGTAGGAAATCCAAGTCACAGATTGATATCTTGGTATGTGAAAGTTAGCAAACCATATATTGGTTTGCTATCCTACCTTGACAATTTTGACACATAGCGATGGTCGAGTTGGATGCCATCAATAGGATAAATTTATTCTCTTAAATAGTAGCTCTTAATTCATTTTCAAATCATCCTTTCACTTGTCTTCTCATCTTCTAAGGCATGTTGTGTTCTCTCTCTTGTAGTATTTCACTTATTTCTTTGTATAGTGAAATAAATATCATGCAGCTTGTTTTTCTTTGTGACGTAGATCAGTTTGATCCGAAAGCACGTTAAATATTTTTGTTCTTTCCTGTTCTTAGTTTTCCCGTTTCCTCTAACACATTATTTGTGGAAAAATTTTAAGTTTAAGATTTGATTACTAAAATGTTCTTACACTAATTTTTTAATTAATTTTTTTTTAATTAATTTTTAAATTAGAATCAATAATGACCAATTAAACTTACCAAATACATGATTAGATGTAGCCAACTATCATTTTTCACAATTCTAATGAATTTGATTGTTAAAACTTTTTAGTTTCTCCATTACACACATTCATTCACAAACCTTTCAATGTACTTAATTTCTGCCCTTTATAAATTGGAAAAATATTTCATCACCACACTTTGTTTCACATCATCTAATATTCTTATGTAAGTAGTATTTTTTTATTGGTCACTATTTTTCCTTATTAATTTGTTGTTTTGTTCATTTTTTGTTTTCATGGTTGTTGGAGCGAAACACTAATCTAATAGTTCTTGTAATATTTTTTTATTCGTCACTATTTTTCTTATTTGTTTGTGTCCTTCATTCACTTTCTTTTTTATTTTAATGATTGTTGTAGATTTATGTCGCAAGAAATTTCGGCCCTTGGGGCTTATTCTATCCTTACAAGTTGTCATCATTCATCCAAAAAAATGTTGATTATTTATTTAAGTTCTAGGTAAAGAAAACACTAAAAAACTATTTAGATGCACAAAAGATTATAGGAGTACGTCAACATAGTGAGCATTTTATATCTTGCCTATATAAATTAAACAGTCCAAGAGATCAAACGTGCACAAGCACGTTGTCTAGCACTAGTAATAACGATGATTCATGTACCCTATACTAACAGTGTAAGATTCCGCTTTTCACTCCATCACACCTACAACTAGCGTTATTTTTTACCTTTCTTAAATCATTACACATTTACTAGCTCTTTTATCACTGTAGTTTTGATAGTCTGTTTGGATTCCAATAAGAAAGTCTTGTTCACTATTTCACCAAGACATATTGCTACTATCCCGTCATCACAAATAAATATCTCTAGTCCTTAGACAGATTAATATAGGCCATTGGAGGCAATCCCCATAGAGGGGACTCCGATCAACTGGTTCTTTATTAGGAGAAATCCTTTCTCTGCAGTCCTTGTGGATTTTCTTTCCCACCATCAATGCCGAAATATTTCGCAATGCCCTACACCATTCCAAATAAATATAAAAAGTTATTGCTATCTCTGTTTTTCAATCTATTCACACTTGAACAGTACTCTTTTGGACTAATGAGCTTCATATACGAAAAACCTTGATGTTCGGTAGACGCCATGACAATTCCAAGCCTCAGGTATCATTGTATGTAAATATGAAGGAGGAAAAATAAATCTCTTTTTAAAAAATGCTCAAGTTATTATAGGTTATTTAAGGCCACTTGAGATGATTATAATCATTAACTACTCACTATTATACTATGCTCAAAATAGAAACACAAAAATCTTGCACAAATAACTTAATACAGTATCATAATTTACTAATACATGTATTACGAATTTTAAAAGACCTGTCTTAAAAAACTAAGAGACAAGTTTGGAAGACTAAACATTGAGCATTAATTCCAACCTCCCCTTATGGCATTTGCTTGAGAACTCCATGCGTTCCGAAGATAGCAAAAAAAAATTCTGGAAGTGGCTAGGTGACGTATCACAAGTTGTGGTCTCCGTTCTGATCATAATCACTGAATTTCCGCCTTTCTCTTGTGCTTCTCGGATAAAATGATACTTGATGAAATATGGCTTGATCTTTAATGGCTGACTGGATTGCCCTGGTCGCAATGGCATTCCTGATTTTTTTCACAATACAGAACATCCCTTTCTTGTTTGTTTGTCACCAATGTCTTCAATATTCTCCTAAGGCCAATAGCTTGAGAAGTAGCTTTGGATGCTGAAACATATTCTGTCTTCTGCACTTGGATTGAGGCAACACACTTTTCTTTTTGATAACCAGATTAAATGTTTTGAATCCACATAAGAAACATAACCAGAATACTCTTCATTTATCTAGACTTCCATTCCACCACAATCATTATCAGAATAACCATTAAGTTTAAATTTCACCAAATTTTTCCCTACATTATCTCATAATCCTTGTTCCTTGCAACTATTTTAAGACACCTTTGCAGCTTTAAAAATGCACTTGGCTGTTTTGCAATGAATCTGGATAATAAACTAGCAACAACATAATATCTCTGGGCCTTATTGAAGTAATATATATCAACTTTCATCAGACTCCTAAAAAGTGAGCTATAACTTCTTTATTCCATCATCTTTTTCTAAACTTCTCCACTTTGCTGCTAATTTGGTATGGCCACATACTCAATCCATCCATTTTGAATTTTGACGATACTTTTAGTATACTTCTTGGAGAAATAAAAATTCCTTCTTTCAACTTGAGAAACTTCGTGCCAAGAACTAATTTCACAATCCCAGATCACTCACTCCTACTCATGCATCATATCTGTGTTTGAAATTTTGCATCTCTTTACACATTTCCTGTAAGAGCAAATCAATCCACGTAGAAACAACATGATAATGTTGCCATGTTCTTCTTCTTCACATACAAGGCTTCACTTTTACTTCTTTGAAATTATTTTTTCAGAACAAGTGGCTATCAATTCTCCAATGTACCTAGTAGGCTCTGGAGGCTTGCTTCAGTCCTTAAAGAGATTTTTTTTTAATCTAACACCTTTCTTTCTCCCCCTTGAACAAAAATTCTTGAGGTTGCTCAAGCGTAAAATCTCTTCATCAAGTTTTTCCCCATTCAAAATGCTGATTTAACCTCAAGTTGAAATATCTTACCATTTCGTTGTGTTCAGGCAATAGATCAATTACAGTTCTAATTCTCGTCAAGACACACTGGAGAAAAATGTCATAAAAATCATACCTGGTTTTGCGTGAAGCCTCCTAACACCAACTTGATTTGTGCTTTTGAATATCGTCCTTTCCTAATTGAGTTTGATTTGAACTCTTTTAGACTTACCACTTCTCTTTCTCTATTGAATAAAAGCACACAAGCTATTTCCCCCAAATTATTTTTTTTCCATCATTCGAGATTTCTTCTTCCACATGGCTCTTCGAACCATCATGCTTTATTGCTTCTTCATATTTTGTCTGGCTCCCACACCGTACAATTACAATCTTTGATAAATTTCACCTCATATTTTTGTTCCTCTTAGGGGAATCTTCATTATTCTAAATTCTGGATTTCTCCCCCTTGAGAGACACAGGGTCTTCTCTTTCTCAGCCTTCTTGATTGAAGATATCATAGCATATCTCTATATTTTTATTATCCTGCCAATTCAATGTTGTTTTTTTCATAAAAAATGACATCTCTACTACTAACAAGTTTGTTATTTTTGACCTCCGAGAATCTATATCCTTTTTGTCACATCAACTATAGACCAGAAAGACACATTTTTTTGACTTTTTTCATCCAATTTTGTTCTTTTCTCAGCAGTACATGAGCAAACAAATACACACCCAAAAATTTTAAAATGACTTACATAAGGTTTAATTCCACTCCAAGCTTCACGTTGTCTTGTCGCTTTATGCCTTTGGTTGGACACCTGTAATGGATGTGAACTGTGTATTCACCGTTTCTGCCCAAAAATATTTTTGGCAGCCCTCTCTCATAGCATAGTTCTGGGTCATTTCAACACATTGTTTCTATTTCTTCTTCAATACAACCAATTTTGTTGAGGAGTATAACCGTGTTGTAACGTTGCCTTCTGAATGCTTTCATTTTTTGCATATTCCTTCAAATTCGTTCGACTTGTTACTCACCTCCTCGATCACTTCGAATGGTTTTTGATGCTTGGTCACCTTATTTTGCTTCTCACAGGGGCTTTAAATTTATTGAATGTATCAAATGCCTTTCTGACTTTTCTTCAAGAAATAAACTCAGTCATTCTTGAGAAATCTCAATAAAGATTAGAAAATACCTTTGACTTCTAATAGATCGAGTCTTTCATTGGTCCACAAATGTCGGTATGAATTAGTTCCAAAAAGAACCTTTGCTTTCCCCAAACCCCCCCTTTTGGAAAGACCTTCCTGTGTTGCTTTCCCATTATACAACTTTCACAGCAATCCACCTCAATATGTATCTCAGGAAGGCCTTGCCCCCATGTACTGTTTTTCTTGAGAAGCTTTAAAAACCATGAAAATTCAAGTAACACAATCAATTTGTTTTCAGCCATTAATCATCCTACAATTTCATTTTTAATTCATGTATAAAATTGCAAAGGGAGTTTTCTTTTATCATCTTTACTTCAACAATGACTTGATTTGGCTCATTTATCCCATAAATTTTGCAATAATTTATCTCTAAAACACAAAGAAATAACATTTCCATGAGTTTACCAACACTAAAGGCACAATTTTTCTTCCAAGTCAGAACATAAAGAACATCATGAATTTCTTACCATCGGCATCCTTCATTTGATCCGAATAGTACCTTTACCCTTGCATAAACTAATGCTACTTCCCATCTTCCCAACACTTTAGTAGTTGATGCTATTATTAATTGAGAGGAAAGCCTTTTCATCTCTAGTCATATGATTAGTACACACCACATCCACATTACCATTCATTGCTTGTGTTGAGGCTCAGATTTAGAAGCTAAGAAAATATTTCTTTCCCGTTCTTCCTCGTGTGTGGCAAAAAATTTGATTGCTCTCCCGTTTCTTGTGCCAACAATCCTTTTCAACGTATCACTTTTTTTTTAACAAAAGTTACCTTTGGGGCTTGCCTTTTTGTCCAATATTTTTCTGTATTGTGATTAGTCGTTGTTGCCAACTTTAACACAAGACTAGAGTTGTTCTCGCCTTTTTCTTCACTTTCTTGGAAGAACCATCCTGGTCGTTGTTCTTTTTTGGCTTGTGATTTTTCTTATGATGAATTTGTTTGAGAAATTTGAGAATTCACCTTTATTTTGGACTGAAAATCGTTCTTTGGGTTTGATCTTCACGAAAAATCTCCGCTTCCTCGTGTGCACGAAATGATTCAACTAGCTCTTTGATGGAAAGTTAGAAAGATCTTTTGTCTCCCCTCAGTGATAGCAACGATGTACTCATACTTTTCTGTCAACTCAATTAAATCTTTAACACACTTGTTGGTCAGAAAATTGTATGACTAATGATTTCTCATTTCATTAACATGTCAGGACTCTTGTGCAATATTCATCACTTTTTTTCTATCATCTTTAGAGATTTTGAACTCTTTCTTCCTAAAAGTTTTTGAAGATTTATAGTGCGTAATTTTCGTCACCATACCCTCAGTTCCCCTCCAGAAAATTCCAAGCTTCCTTGTGGCAGGTCCTCACAAGTAGCAATTTTTTCAAAATACTGCTCTTGAGACTCCCATTTGGATTTTGCCAAGGATTTTGGCATCTTGACTTACTTAGCACTCAGATTTTTCATCTTTGCTGCGGTAGGATCACCCCATCGTTGGCTGGCTGGCTCTTCAATCCATTTATGCAGACAATGTCCACAACCTTATTTTTCAAATGTGTTTCTCATTGCTTTTATCTCCAGTATTCAAATCATTCCATCAAAAAATGGAGTAAGAACAACCTGAAGACTCAACACTTCTTTGTTGGATGCCATATTTTTTTCTTCACCTAACCGCAAGATGAAGAACGAAACCTTCTCTTTTGACACAATTTGTAGGAAATATGAAGGAAAAATACTATTTTATAAATTCTCAAGTTATTATAGGCTACGTAGCCACTTGAGATAATACAATCATCAACTACTCACTATTTATACTACTCACACTAACAGAAGTAAAAACCCAAAACATTCTTGCACAATAACTAAATACATGTATCACCAATTACTAGATACATGTATTACGAAAGTTCTAAAGAGACTTCTTGAAAAAACTAAGAGACAATTTGAAAAACTAAAATAAACATCGATCATAATTCCAACATCATACCTACAAAATAAATATGTAGGAGTGAAAAGAAACTGGAAAGCGCAAGGTAAATTATAACATTACCAAAGTATATTGCAGGCACAATATACTTCACAGATACGTTTATTGGAAATCTTGAGAGTAATGCCTGGAACAAAGCACAAGGGAATGCCATAGGTATAAGACACAAGTTCCCTAGACTATGATCGAGATCCAGACACATCATAACTAAACTAAGGTCTTAAACTTATTTGTTTTTGTGAATTTTGTAACACCTTTATCTTACATGGCACACTCCGTGACTCCACAACCAAATTTAGACCGCGGGATATTATTAGGTAGCCCACGTAAGACCAAAAACGTGCACAAATTATATAAAACAATAAGTACGAAGTAAAACGGATCGTTAGTTTATTAAATGTGTATCTAAGATTTGGTCATAGTCAGGGCGACTTGTACCTTTTCCAAATAGTTAAATATAGAATGTTAAGAACTTCCTTTAGTTGAATATCATTATGTGACTTTCTGACAGTCTTAACACAAAAAATGGCCCTGAGTTCAATCCAAGTGAATTAGGTATAAATTGTGAAGTTGAGACTTGTCCTATAATTGAAGTTGTTAAAATGAACTATTAAGTTGACTGTGGATGGTAAAAGGCAAGAAAAAAAGAGTCTGAGACTAGCTATTTCATTAAATTTGCTCTTCTAAATTTTAATAGCCCATAAAAAAAATGCGATTAGGGACTCCCTTTTTCACGATATACAGTTACCTGTTTCAAAAGTAACAGGTACATGCCAATTTTCATTTGGAGGCGATTTTGTGTCTCTCAGTTTAAAAGTGCAGAATACATGTGAACCTCCAATATTTTAGATTTAAATTTATGTAGTCACGTCATTATATAATATTTACAGAACTACTTTCCAAAACCAAAGTTACTATCTTCCTACTTAATCACCATTGCCACTATAGCTTTTTGGTTTTCCTACCGTTCTTCAGGATTCAAGACTGGTGGACTATGTGATTTCAGTGAGAAATATTGGTTACTTTGTAAGTGAAAGTGAACTGTTTTCTTATTTGACACCACATTATATAATTTACAGAAATACTTCCGACTATTCCCATCCATATCTTAGTACTCGGCGACAATTTATACATTAACCTTAACTCGGTTCTCATCACTCACAAACCTACTAATAAAGTAATCTCATCCATTAATTCTCAACTTTGAATTATAGTCCAATAAAAAAGCACAAGGTATAAATTCCATCAGGACTAAACGTACCTGATAACGAATATTAGTGTGCAAATCAATCGATGAAATGAAACAGCTCTAGATGGATGTTGTCTGGAGAATAATAGAGTTAAGTTATCCTTGTAGAAACATGTGAGTAGACGAGAGCATGGGCCGTTCATGCATTTTAATTCTTAATTTATAAATAATTTTTCTTTAAATGTTCTATTAATTGTGGTGGGTGGGTGAGTCGATATAATAATAAGTATATTTTGTAACTTTATTATTTATGGAGTTTTCATAATCGGAACGGCAATGCATAAAACATTTATGTGCGTACATTTCGTCACCGGGATACCCCATTTTCAGAAATCCCAAGCTCCTTTGAGTCTCACAGTACAATTTTTGCAAAAAATGCTGCTTGAGACTCCCATTTGGATTTTGATTAAGGAGGGCTTTTTGCATCTTTGATGTTACTTAGCCGCAAGATTTTCATCCTGCTGCGTAAGATCACCGATCGTTTTCTGATCTTCAAGCCATTTGCACAATAGTCCCCAAACCCTTCAGTTGTCAAATGTGTTCTCATTCTTATCTTCCAGTATTCAAAATCAGTTCCATCATAAAAAAAATGGATTAGAACAAACTGAAGAAATGACACCTTCATTTGTTTTGATTGGGCATATTTTTTTCTTCACCGAACCTAGAATTACAGAACGAAAACCTGCTCTGATACAATTTGTAGGAAATATGAATGAAAAAAATATCTTAGAAACTGCTCAAGTTTTATTATAGTTGCTTAGTCCACTTGAGATAATTTACAAATGCATCAACTACAAACATCATTATTATACTACTTACTCACAAACTGACAACAAATAAGTCTTGGCACAATAACAAATACATGTATCACAATGTACTAATAAATGTACGAACTAACGGAATTCTAAAAAGAATTCTGAAAAACTAGAACAATTTTGGACAGATCTAAAACATTGATGCATTAATTCCAGACAAATAAATCAAATCACCACGCCCATGACATGGGTCCTGAAAGCATTTCCTTAAATATTCTAAATAAAAAAATAGGACTACACAGTTACATAACACAACCACTGATCCACTGAATGAGCTGTGTAGTTTCTACTTCAAGATAAGTCTCACTACAAACATATATGAGGTGTTCCGAGAGGAATCAATAAACTGCCACAAGGATAACATCTTTGGAACATCCATAGTTTGGGGGTCTGTATGAACTAGCTAAATGCGTGTGATTCAACTTGTGACCATGAAAATTTCGATTGGAGGTAAGACCTAGTCCTAATTAGGACATTCGAGTTTGGGTTCCAACATTGAAAACGCATTCACCGTTGGAACACTGTACAAAAAGTTAGTGATTGTTTTCTATAGAATGAAAACTGAAAATTCTTCTAAAGGGTTAGAGAACATGGCAGTGCGGTGCATGTCCATGCAACTGAAAATCACCACACACGGGCAGTGTGGGCACGGTGGAATGTGTAGAAATGAAATGATTCGAGTATTTAAAAGTGTCGGGGTCCCCAAATCTTTACGCGGTCGTTTGGTAGAGTTTTATAAAATATATTCAATAGAGTGTATTAATATGATTGTAGTATTATTCTTTGATTAGTTAATCATAACTTATTTTTTATGCACGGTTTGGGTTTGATGAAATAAAATAGTAATGCACTGCGTACAAAATATCCTCCAAATTATGGTGAAAAAAGATTAAATGTGCTTTTGAGGGTAATTGAGTCTTTAACATGCATGTCTTAAATTCATTTGCATTACTAATACCATAAAAATCCATGGTATAGATGTACGTATAATACACTCCTCAAACACATATAGTGTTATAACGTAAAACAAATATAAAAGTGTCCCAAACAAGGGAACTACTAATACATAAGAGATATGCAATTGCATTTTTTTTGTTAAAATACTCTACCAAACTACCCGCCTTAATGAGGCACTACTCATTGCACTGATAAGAGATGTATAGTGGGACGCAGTGTCAGGTTCAACGCGATGGCCATTGCGGCATGCAACATTGCTCTTCTCGGTCAGCTTTGGACTGTGCATTATTAATACGTGTTAGGTCAGGATTTTTGTTCCCCTTCCTTTTGGATGATCTTCTTGGAGATAAACACCCTAGAGCTTAATCTAAACACTGAAGGTGAGATATTACTCTATCCCTGTGATCATAACATTGTTTTATCACGAATTAGCACACAGATTATCATCCAAATCTATAGATCTCAAGCACTAAATTCAGCAACTTTGAAGGGACATCTTGAGGAAGAATTCGACAGATCAATTGTTGAACATCTGGGTTTGCGCGTAAGGTTCGTAAGCAGGATTGAGGTATATATCATTTGAACATACTTTTGACTACAAAGAGGTTCTAAATACTTGCATGCCTTGATGAAACATAAGAGTTTCATAACTCGGAGGCTTGAAGTATAGACTTGTTAAAGTGAGAGAATTCTCTAACCCAACCATAGTATTTTTAATTTGAGACAGTTGCTCGCACAACATCTACATCAACCTATGATCACTAGTTTTTTTTCCACAGAGCTCGATTCAACTGTTACCAGTTGTATAGCTTGGAGGCTTGTCACAGTTAGAGACCATTTATCAAGCCCAATCTTAGTACTTCAATTTGAGACAGTCCCTCACTCACCTCAGAAGAACATCCATATCAACCTATGTATCACTAATTCTGTTATTCTAGGCTCTGTTTAACTATTACCAACAGTAATATTCAAATGATTCCATCTAAAAATAAAAATTTCCGCCATTGCATATGATATATTTTAGATGCATCATTCTGATATTTCACAAATACCTTGTTTCTTCTTCACAGTGAAGTGAAGCAATTCAAATGCTTTAGGAAATTTATCAAAAGTCTATGAGAACTTCCTTTCCTCTTTTGAGTTATAATGTTATATGATGACTATTCATAAAATTTTATTTTAGGTGCTTTATCTCCACTACCTAATTGTTATTTGTAGTTTTTGATGACATGAAAAACTTAGGGACCTTGTAAAGTTACCAGGTTCCCAACATGAGTTTTGATGATGTGACAAACTCAAGGACCTTGTAAAGGTACCAGGTTCCCAACATGAATAGCCTGTTGACTTCCAGCTGGAGAGGGTACTGAAAGTGGGTGCACATTTCCCAACAGCGTCAGAAAAGTCAGACCTTTCCAACCAATGGCAAGAGTTTAAGGAAAGGGACTTGTCTATACAATGTCAATTTCCTAAACATCATTCCTTAGTTTTTGCAACTTGAAAAATTACTCTCAAGAAAATTTCAAGGCTCTATTAGAAAATCAAGGTGAAAATTATTCTAAATAAACAACTGAAAAACTTAGGAGCAAATCGTGTTGTAGTTGTTTGAGGAATATATTCTTTTCGTTCTTTATATTGTAAATTGTTCTAGATCATAAAGGGAATCAGTGTGTGGTGTTGATAATTCTAAGTTGTTAGACGGCGTTAGCTTAGGTGGGTAGAATTACACTTCTACTTAGGCCTATCAAGCAATAGAGTCATTTGCTTGAACGTGAGATAAAAAACTTTTCTCTCACGATTTGTGTAACTGGTTTTACTTGAGTGCAAGATTAGTGAAACAGTTGTGAAAATCTTGTGAGACAGGTTGTGGTTTATCCCTGAAGCAAGGGAGGTTTCCCACGTTTAAAATTTCTATTTTGTTATAAACGCATGTATTTGTCATACCTTGTTGTGTGCAAGGGCCTGCGTCATTGATGAATAAGTGGACGAAGTCATATATTCTACAAGTTCGTATCAGAGCGAACACTTTCTTCTGGTTCACCACAGAAAGTGACATTCCAGGATGGATGCTCCACTTAATATAGAAGAAGGTCAACTTCAACCAGACTCCTCATTTCAATGGGCACTTCTGACAGCTGGTGAAATCAGAGCCATTGATTGCCTCAGGATGAAGACAGTGAGCTTGGGGACATTTTCTGGATGGGAACCCATTTATTCCATGATTGACGAAAAAGATGGAGAAAAACAGGGCTTTCCAAAGCTTAGACAAAAATTATTGTAAAGGTGATAGGAAGAAGGATCGAAAAACGTTTCAAGGCAAAGACTCTCTTGTCTGTGGGATAGGTCCAATGAGTGCAATCAGGTCTCAGCCTGTGAGGTGCCAAAAGAAAATCTGGGATGCCTTAAAATAGCTCATGAGGGAACTGAAACAAGTATAAGAGTCAAAGATTGATATAACTAATCTTCTTTTGTCAGAATATTTAAAAATGAAAGAAGGTGAAAACCATTCATGAGTGATCACTAATGCCTCCATTACAAATGATTGAGAAGTATTGGGAACTATCAGTAATGAAAGCAAGGTAGGAAAGTGCCGAATCCTTCCAAATTTGTTGGGAAGCAGGTGATTGCTATTACTGAAGCAAAAGATCTGAAGATTAAATGGAGCTCTCATGGGCAAATGTGAAGACTCATGAATGAATCGAACTCATGATAGTCAAAGAAGAAGTCAAAAAGGATAAGTACTTGAGTGTAAAAATACACATCTGAAGAGGGACTCCTAGTGATTATGATATTGCTTATCTCAATCAATAGATTCAAAAAATTGTGAAGAAAGAACAAGGTGTTAAAAGGGAGCTAAAGGTACTTGAACTGCCACTCAAAATGATACAGAGTTACAAGTATGGAAAGCTGGGCAACTTTATAAGAGAGTGTCTTTAAAAAAGACTGAAAAAAAAAAAATCACAAAATCAAATGTGATAAAGAGAAGGAGAAGTGACCCTAGTACTCAATAAAAAATGATAGGAAAGTTGGCTGCTGATTATGTGGTCAAAAAGGCTCTTGCGCATGGGGAGACTCTTCAAGTGACTCAGAAATCCTAATTGAACCAAATGATGTGACACTGGTGGTGGTTCATGAAAAGAGGGAAACCATTCAATGAGCTTTTGCCTTTCATGGCTCATTCAGGAAAAATGAAGAAGAGGAGGACAAGGAACCTCTTCGTGATATGAAGCATGACGGAATACTTTTCTCTCAAAAATTAAGAACATTAGCAAATGTTATGATGATACATTAATGAGTTACCTCTGAAAGAGACATTAGAATGATGAGCTTGACAGTTTACGTGAAAACAAGATTAAAATGGAAAGATCAAATGTTGAAAAGGAAGATAAAAAGTGGATTCTCTAGAATTTCCTGACAAGATGAACTTAAAAAAATAGGTATCTCAGATAAAGTGAAGAAAGCTGATAAAGCAAAATGGAAAGTCAAATGGTTTACAATTTGAAATTGAAGAAAAACTGAAAACATCTAGACAAATCTGGGGCTGGGATTTGGATGGAGGAAGAGCAACAACGTAGAAAAGGAATTTCAGAACTGTAAGGTAAGAATGAAAAATCCTTAAGGGACAAATCTTATAGTTGCTGTCAAGTGTAACAAATCAGCGCAATTTCAATAAGAAGGGTCTAGGGAAGTCTGTGAAGATTACTCCTTTATGTAATCCTCAAGGCAGTATTTTTTGTTGTATGACAATTTTGCTTTGTCTTCACTATGGTAAAAATGGGCCTTTAAAAGAGAGTGTTGTAATGTCTGGAGTGGGAAGAAAGCTGCATGAAAGACTCTTTAGTTATAAAGAGAAGCAAAAAGTATCAAAAGAAAGACTGGGTCCCCCAAAAAATTTTTCAAGTAAAAGGTTTTTTCGAAGAAAGGATCTTGATATGCTCAAAATCTTTTGGCAAAAAAAGATTCAAAAAACTACCCAACATTGGACTAGAAAACAATCTAATCATCCCTTGTGTCTGTTTTTGTGAATCTCAAATTGAAAATCGGTCCCAAGCCTAAACAAGTGATTCTGTGTTTGCAGATGGTGATAAGGAGCAGAGTCAATTGTGGTATATGGACAGCCGATGCTCTAAACATAGACTGGTGATTGATATCAAAAATTTCCTCTCACTCAAGACACGTCAAGGAGGAGGTGTCTCTTTGGTTGAGGTAAAGAAGGGTTACATGTTGGGAGTGGTTAAAGATGAGAAAATCTCTTGGAGAATCAATTGATATGTGTATCATGTAGGTTGGATTGAAGATACATCTTTGAGTCTATCTTCAAATTTGTGAACAAGGAATAATGAAGTTACGTTTAATTCTGATAAGTGCAAATGGTTAATCTAACCACAAGAAAAGGGATTTTATGCTAGAAGTTAAAAACAAATATGTGGCTAACGGGATATGTCCATGGAGATGCTCTAACAGGTCTTAGTCTCAAAATGAAATTCGATCTTTGGCATCGAAGGACCTAGGGCATGTGAGCTCATCTTTTATTGAATAAACTGATTTCTGCAAGGGACCTGGGGTCCTAGGTTTGTCCAAAGTTGAAGTCTTGTGAAAAACCAAATATGTGAAGAGTGGTGTGGGTCAGAGGAAAACAAATCAGATTCATACTTCAAGTAAAAGAAGCAAAGAGGGTAACACTCAAGAGTCCTGGAGCTGTTACACACGGACTTATGTGGATCTTTGAAGTTCAAGCAGAAATGGTAACGACATACATCTGGTGATATTGATGATTATCAGTACACATGGACAAGATTTCTAAGATCACAAGCAGAAACACCTGAAGAATTTGGAGGTTCTCAAAAATTAATTCAAACAAAAATATAATCAAGATGATTGTTGGATTAAGATGATCATGGAACGGCGTTTGAATGGAAAACCTAAAACTTGATCAATTTTGCACGGAAATGGCAATAGTCATTAATTTTTCTGCTCCAAGAACTCTTCAAACAAAAATGGGTAGTGGAAAGAAAAAACAGAACCTTGGAACATTGCCAGAACCAGGATTATTGAGGTCAAATCTTCCTCAAAGTTTCTGGGCTGAAGAAGTCAACACATCAGGTATGTTACAACAGGTGTCTGATTAGTTTTTTATTGCATAAGACTTCCGATTAGTTTGCTCAACAACGCAAACCTATGTTAAGTATCTTAGGGCTTTCGGTTGCAAATGTTTGTGTGGAAACAATGGAGGGAAAAGATGATCCTGGGGAAAATTTGATCCTAGAAGTGATGAAGAGTGTATGTTGATACTCTTTCATCAAGTAAAGCATACAAAATCTTCAACAAAGAACTAATGTATTGAGAAAGCATTATGTGTTGTTTTTTTGATGAAGATGGAATTGAAAAAGTAATGCATCAAATGATGAAGATGAGTTGGATTAAGCTGTTCAATTCACAGGAAAATGGAAGGAAGTGAGCGCTGGTGCAAATGATCAGTTGAGGAATGACAATGATAATGCTAATCACGTCTATATGAAAAAGACTGATGAGTTGAAAAAGGTGATGTGGCCTGGTAATACTCTCTGAATTCGTCAGAAACCTCAAACTCTCCAGAAAAATGATGAGCTACCTGAAGAAGAAGAACATACTGATCAACTGAAACCAGTCCACTTTGAGACCAGGATGGAAACATAGTTAATCCACATCCTCTTGATAATTATTTCTCCCTTTGAATTTCTGGGAAGTCACATAAATAAAAAAACAAGGGAATCTAGTGCATCTCAGCATTGTATATCATCTATTGAGCCTAAGAATGTGAAGAGGACATTAGGTGATGACAGACTGATCAATTGAATGCAAGCCCAGACTTCATCAAGTTTGAATGAAGTACTGGTGTGGTACCTGTTCATCGACCTGGTGGCAGAAAGAGGATAGGAACCAGACGGGTTTTCAGAAACAAGACTTGATGAATTGGCTGATTACTAGAAACAAAATCCACATTAGTTGTTCAGGATACAATAGGAAGAAGGAAGGACTATGAGAACGTTTGCACCTGTGGCAAGGATGGAGACATAGGAATGTCTAAAGCTTCTTGCAGCATTCATGGGATTCAAGCTGTATCAAAATGGATGTAAAAGGGCGTTTCCAAATGAAGACAGAAAGAGGAGGTGTTTTAAAACAACCTCCTGAGGTTGAGATTGCTGAACTACCAGATAAGTGTTCAGATTGAAAAGGCTTGTCTGGTTGAAACAAGCTCCTAGAGCATGGTATGAAAGGCTGTCAAAGTTTTATTGAAAAATCGGTATAAAAGAGGAAAAAATAGGACAACCTTGTTTCTTATTGAAAAGAGAAAAGAAAAGCTGCTTATATTCAGGTATAGGTCGAGACCTAATTTTGGAGCCACATTTAGAACATCGTGTGTGAGAATGTTCATCATAAGGAGAAGAAATATGAGAGAGATGATGGGCGAATGGAAGTCTTCCTGGCTACAATATCAAGCAATCATACAAATGGAATCTCAATCCGTAAGGGAGAATTACATTAACGAGCAGTTGAAGAAATTCAATATGTTTGATTCAAACCTATTCGATACTCTATGGAACAACTCCAAGCTTATAGCAGATGATCGATTGTTTGTTGAATTCCAATCATGTTATAGAGGATCATGCGGTCCTTATGATTTGATACTAGCAGACTGATATTGTATTACGTGTGGAATGTGTGCAGATTTCCAAGCATTCCTCTGATTCACATCTGAAGGATGAAAATGTATCTAAGAGACTTGAAGAAGACAGGGGACGCTGAACCTCTTGTCTTATCCAGCAGGTGACACTTTTGATATAGTTGGTTTTGCAGAAGCTGATTGGCTGGTTATCAAGTTGACAGGGAAAAGTAACTGGAATGAATCATTCCCTTTGGATCTTCAACTCATTTCTACCTGGGGAACTTAATCGAACATAATTTGTAGCTCTTTCAAGAGTGAAGCTGGACGATGAATATTGTTACGCCAGCAGCTGCATGTTGTTCACAATTGTTATGGATCAAGCAATATTTAGAGGGTATGGTGTAATTATCAAAGCCATTCCTCTATGTTGACAAGTACTAGTGCAGTTAGTAGAGAAAGAATCCAGTAACACAAGGGAAGAATCACATTGATGTAAACATCACTTTTTGAGAGATAATGTTGAAAAGGGAAAACGTGCTGACTATTGTCCAACAGAGGAACAAATTGCAGATATATCTTCACAAAGCTCTCAGCAACGATCAATTGAAAGTATAGGTTGAAGTTGGCATGTGACCTCAATGATTTCCGAGTTTCAATGTTTAATTCAGTTGAGGACTTAAACTTGCCAGTGCAGGTATCCTTGTGTCAATAATTTACTATCAAATTAGATTCATTTTTGGACCTATGTAGGTAATACATCAGGAAGGATAGCTAAGAAAAGACATGGCTATAACAGTGAGGAATGATGATAAAGCTATGTTATGGACATGGTCCACTAATCAAGGTGCATTTTCTACGTTAATTTTTTTAAAAAATGGAAAAAATATGACGTTGATGAAAGCCACATGACAGTCATCGGTCATTCTGACCGTTAGTCCAGGCGCTTATTCTTCAAGCCACAGTCAGTCAAGGGACCTGAAATCTGTTCAAATATTTTTAAGACTTCCCTGCTTTCCGTTTAATTTTAATTTGCTCTCTCAAAGCCTTCGCTCTAAAAGAAAACGAAGAAGAGAAAAGCGAAATCGGTTTGATCCCCTTTTCTTTGTCTTCGAAAAGCTGCTATTTTTCTCTCTTGGTCAAGATGTCTGATCCTCTTTCAACCTCTAAGCAACTATGCTCAGTGCCTTAGTGAGATGGAAACTATGCCTTTATTCACCTTCAGAGTAGAGTCTAGGTCTAATGTTACTCAAGTTATAACCAAGATATTCATGAAAATCACATTGCACTCCATTAGATCTGAACAAATCTCTAGTTCCCTATGGATCTGGGTCTTATCATGAATATGATTCCAGACGCTTATTTGAAGGCTATATTTGCCCAAAGAAATAAATCTTCTGAGTCAAACATTCTGGCTTGCGAAGTGAAGTAGAGCTGGTCATTGAAAGTTTTGCAATTGATGAGAGAAGAAGCCAGGCAGGGTAGAACAGAAGGAAAACCTGTTCAATGTGAAGAAATCAGAGGGACTCAACCCAATTTTGGATAAAACCTCCAGATTTTGCGGAGGTTATAATCTTCTAACTCCTCTGATTCTGAAGTGATGATGAATCATCAATGGAAGGTGAAAGGATGGATGTTAGTGGATCAAGAAAAGGGAAAAAGAAAAGGTAGTGGAAAGAGGTTCCTAGAAGGAAGACATGATTACTAGGATTGATGCTACGAAGTTTTCTGGCTAGCTTTGAAGGGGTAGTGGCTAGGTCTACGGCAAAAAATCAAGAGTGCCAGAACATTCAAAGTGTCAAACTTTAAAATGCTGAAATCTGGGTGTCATAGAAGGTGTCTGCTGAAGAGATAGAAAAGAAAGACCAAAAAAGAAAGAAAAAAGTCAGGACAACAAAGTCAAGAAATCAAAAAGGGTAAGAAAGCAAAAGCCACGAAAGGAGATTTCTAAAAGGAAATGGGAAAAAAAGGATCACAGGGGACATGCGGTTTACCCAAAGAAGTTGAAAGAGGGAGGTTACAACAAACAAGAAATTGTTGACAAACTTGAGAAAGAGTTTGTGTGCTGAGAAGCCGTCTTGACATGGGAAATAATCAACCTTCCGGAAGGACTATCTTCATGACATGGTGCAGATCAGTCATGGATGCATCTTCTTAACATAAATCTCCCATTCTTCAGAAGAGGGGAAGTGCTGTGGAATCTTAGTTACAACATTACAATTTAAGAAGACGGGAGGTGTCCTTACCAGATGAATGAGAGTGCAGTGCTTGGATGGAGTTATATTGGAAAAAACATTTCTTTTTTCTTTTAAAAAAAGGGGTACCAGAGGGTACCAGGTCATGTGATTGGGGAAGGACATGTTCGGTGAGTTTGTGGCATTGGTCTCGAAGCGTCCACCACCCCCCACACAAACCACCCAGCACCCCACCCACCCCCCCCCCCAACCCCCCCCCCCCCCCCCCCCCCCCCCCAACCCCCCCCACCCACCCCCCACCCCACCCCAACCCCCACACCACACCCCCCCCCCACCCACAACCCAAAAAAAAAAACCAAAAAAAAAACACCCAACAAAACCCCCCCCCCCCCCCCCAACAAAGGTGCAGGGTTTTTGAGAAGGATGAAAGTGAGTATAAACTGGTGTTTGAGTTCTGCTAAACAAAATCTCTACTTCTCGAACTAAAAAGAGTACCTCAGCTACTTCTGCTGATTTGTTTGCTGATGGATTTTTGTGCAAATTTGAACTCGGAATCTTCCAAGGGCTCATGCTGAACACATGTACAGAATGTCAGTGAGGGAAGGAAAGGAATACATGGAAATGGTATATGATACTTCTATGAAGTATTCAAATACATTAAAACATTCCTCTGAGCGTTGTGGCAGTTTGGTACAGTGAAGCAAGCTTTTTCAGAGGAATTACTCTAGTTAATTTGTGATTGAAGGGAAATGAAAATCCAAGAGGCAAAATGTCAACTCATAGAAGGAACAGGAATAACTCAAGCATGAAGTTGCAGAATAACTATCGTGATGGATGGAAAAGATGTTATAACTGCTATACTCAAAGCTGAAAAGTGCTCACTGCACAGACAGAGGGACTGGTACTTGGTGGTTCAAGCTTGGAAAGGCAAAAATTGCAGAAGTCTGAGGGCAAGGTATGCTTCGCCGAAAGGCAATAAAGGATGATGATTTGCTGCAAATGATAGACTCCCCTCATTATCAGTCCCTTTCATCAGAATCCTCCTTCTAGTCTATCCCAATCTTTTCTGTGTCTTACTTGTGTGGCTTGTCTTTTTGTCATTGGATTTCAGTTTGCTATAATGTATTAATTTTTATTTGGACTTAATATTATTTTATTCCCCTTAGGTATTCTAGTTACCTCTCTCTTCTGAATGCTCCTTTGTGTTTGATTTCTATCAAGCTTGGTCTCTATGCTATATTGTTGATACTATTCGTTTACGTATCTCTTTTTTATGATGCCAAAAAGGGGGAATTAGAAACGATTGTGGTATACAGTTTCGTGAGGGGGAAATTTTAGCCATAGTCAAAGAGTCTTGAGCTCTGAAAGCTTTCCTAACCCCAATCCGGACCATTTTTTTTTTTTTTACAATGGAACATTCTGCTTTGTCAAGTGTCCCCAATTGGGAAAGCAATAGAAGAGAATCCCTTGACAAAATGAAGGTAGTAACTGGCCCCTAAACAACAAAGCTTCTTATTCTGACACATTTAGTAGGGTCTTACGCCCCAATTCTTTCACATTTCGATCTCGACACGCGAAAGATCCACCACGCTCCATCCTGTGTGAAACCACGTGCGACCAAGAAGGAACACTGCATCTAGCCAATATAAACTTAGAGAACTGTGGCATTAAGCTTTTTCTCCCCTCAAAATTTCCAACACAATTCTCAAATGCGCCTCATGGTTCCTCTTACCTTGGAGTATATCAGTATATCATCAATAAATACGATCACAAATAGTGAGGGAAATATTGAAAAAGGTAAAAAGTAATGCTGTGAAGTTAGAAATTATTCCTAGATGTTAGGGGACATCAATACGCAATAGGTATGAGATAGGTTCACGTGGCCAGATTATCTTTTCATGTGATAGAATAAAATATTAATTAGACTTGAGGCAAAAAGATATAAACAAAATAAAATTGTACAATTTTTCATCTCATTCATTCACATAAAACCAAGAGAAAGAGCAAGTGAAATGAAGTATGTTATTTGTTTTTCTAATGGGTTGATTACTTAGAGGTACATAATTTATTTTTATTAATAACATAAATTACTATACCGTATCAAAATAAAATAGAAAGAATAGATAATATTAATGAAATCGAAAACAAACATGAATGAATCTTCAAAAATATTTAACAATAATTCATACTTTGTACTAATCTGGACCATTCTACTTGATGACAATTCTTTCAAGATAAACTAAGATTCCTTTTTTCATATTTAAAAAAACTGTCTCGGACATTATAAACATTCATTGATTTAAATCTGGAAGAATATATTAATGATCTTTCTCAAAAGAAAAGAAGATCTTAGGTGACATATAAGTACATGACTGACAAAAAAATAAAGAAAAATACATCAAAAGAGGAAAATATATACAAAATAAAAAAGCGAGATTCTGATCTCAATTTGGTTTTTATGTTTTGGAGGAACTGTTCTAAAGAAAAGACATTGCGTTACTTGAAGAGGGGATTGTTCACGGTATGAATGTTGTGGTATCGTTGAATGCAAAAAGATCTATTGAAAAAGAAATCTAATGATTCACTGATCGGGATGGCGTGAAAAACAAGTTAATTCAGGTATTCTGAGATCAAGAAGTCACGACTTAACCCTACAAGAAATAGGGATGAATAAAAGGATGTAAAATGAAATGAACATTTGAACAATACAAACATAGATAATTGTTATTTTAAAGATTGTGTAAATCTAGACTATTAAAATAACTTGAAGAGAAATATTTAGTAGGGAATAACTAAATGATGTTTCTATTGTACTTATTAGATATAATTTGAAATAATAAATATTAAGATTTTTTCATTATCAATGAAAAGAAATGGGAAAAAGTCGGAAAAAAATAAAATCGAGAGGTGTTTCAACATCACCTCCTCATATGATCCACCTTTTAATTACTAGATAGACATGGGCTGTGCTCCTCTATGATCCTCCTTTATAGATATGGTTAGGTGCTGCACTGGTCCCCCCCGCCCCAACATTAAAGAGATATTTGCAATCTAAAAGCTCGATATTGGAGAACTGACCCACAAATTTCATTTGAAGGTTAGGTGTAATATTTTAATTATCTATATAAATTGATTTTGACAATCATTGTGCGAGTTATTTACATTCCTGCACGATATAGTGTTGCTGTCGCTACCTACCAAGTGTAGTCAGAGGCTGAGAAAGCCACTCTATAGTGCTTGGCACCCGCCTACCTTCTGGTTAGTTAGAGCTTGAGAAAGAGTACCTGCAAAAGAGGGAAATTAATTTGATTCAAATTGGAATTATTTAGTTGTACATGTCTATCTTGTCTATGATCTTTATGTTATGATTTTGTCCTTTGTATATAATTAATAACAAGGTAGCCAAGAATAGTGTAGTAAAGTTAACGGTATGACTGTGAAGTAAAAGATTGTGGGCCGCTCTACAATTATCTTCACAATTATAAGCGGTTAGTGGGTCATGGCAATATCTAAGAAACTTCTCAGAGATGGAAAAGTTACAAACAAAAAAAGGGACACTACTCAAACTTATCAAATAGACTTGAACATGAAAACACATAAATTGGACTATTGTGAAGCAATAACAAATAGCAACTTTCTAGAAGCTACCTACAGTACAAATCATTTCCTAAAAGCAATACATAATATCAGAGTTCTGGCATGTAGAAAGGGGAGAAAGAAATGTATAAAAAATTTATGGATGATGTATGAGTCAAATTTTTAAAGAGAAGAAAATCAATTTGTCTGGTGGAAAAAATGGAAAAACTAAATCAACTCAGAAACGGGAAGGTAGAACCCAGAAAATTTAGGATTCCAATTAAGAATTACTCCAATTTTAAGTCAAAATGAAAAATTCATCCCAAATTACTTGCAAACAATTCAGAATTGA
The DNA here is from genome assembly GCA_027704765.1 of Solanum habrochaites. Classification (NCBI taxonomy): domain Eukaryota; kingdom Viridiplantae; phylum Streptophyta; class Magnoliopsida; order Solanales; family Solanaceae; genus Solanum; species Solanum habrochaites. Next base: position 11,129 of record JAKWJA010000486.1, on the reverse strand, counting down.
ATCACTCTTATCTAAAATTTTCTCTGCATTTGCTCTCCTCCCATTGTGATTCTCTTTCAAAAATTGAAATGCAATAAGTTTAAAACTCAGAATGTATAGGAAACTACAGAAGACCCAAAAAGTGAATTTATAGACAAAGAATATAGAAAACTTACATGAGAACAAGAAGTCAGTTAGTAAGTACAAGAGGAAACGGTCAGGGAACTTACAATTATCTTGAATAAAGTGAATCATCAGACTGACAGCCTAGCCTAGAAATGGTAAACTTTTATCCTATTTATTTGTACTTGAAAAAACAAAGACTATTGAAAACTTATAGAATTGAATAATTCGGCAAGAATCCACGAAAATACGCGACATTGAATAACAGATGGTGATTAGGCAAACTACAAGTACGTTCCTAAACATGGAGTCGTTAATCCCCTTTGACAGCTTACCATCTAGTATTTGATTTAGTTCTTGTTGACAGACCATTAAGTTCAGGCAAGTGCAAGAAAATATCCCATGATATTCCCACCATTGGTACTCAAAGACATGTCCTAAAATAATTAAAAAAACTTTGCTACACATTATTAGAAGTGAGTTGTAATTCATAGTACAATTCCTGCAGAATGTATCTTGTCATATGGGGGAAAAAACCAAGCTGCTGGAGGCGACTTTATTTTGGTCAAAAACCTCTCTCCTATTAGAACTCAAAGATATGGATTGCGAATATAATGACAGTGGTGGGGGAGAGAAAGTGCACCGGAATGAAAATTTTGATAGGATTCCCCTTGATCAACATATTAAATTTTATTAAATAAATAAAATTTATGACCGAGCAGTAGACAAAGTGTCCAATTCCCTCCTATAATCCAGACACTCCAAGTAGGGGGAAATGAAAGGAAACTTACTCCTACTTTAGTCTTTAGGTTGTCTCGATCAGTTAGTCTTTGCTTAATACTAAAGTTAAGCAAAATATTAAATCCTAACTCAAGGAAAAATGTATTAAGACACCAGAACACTGTATTAATCTAGCGAAGAATCTGATGTTTGTCATTACGTACATCAATTTTAGCTTATGTTTTGGTAAGTATCCAAGAAAAAATATTCTTATCCACAAGCTAAAACAACATAAGATACGAAGTTCATGCAAATATAACCTATTTAGAAACATCTGCACTAAGAATAAAGCATTTGACAACAAAAAGGACAGAGTAAACACAAACTGGACGAAATGGCACAGGACATTTAGTCGTTTTTGGTGTATGAGAGTGATGGCTAGTGCTACGCTAGGGCAAATTGAACTTCTTTATGTGCATCATATATCCTTCTATGCTTCAGTAGAATGGAAAGTAAAAAACAAATCTAACCCTACATAAAAGAAAAATAAAGGTATATTAGATATTAATACATAGTAGACAAATGTTTTGGAAGTAAACACTGTGATCTCAAAATATTTACATAAAGTGTTTTTATAGAAGAGGAAAATTAAACGTTAAGAAAAAATACAAATTAAACGAAAAAAAGGAAAAGAATGCAAAAAAGTACTTTTATCTTAAAAAGAAGCAAAATATTATCAAAATGCTCGCCTTGTCAAACTATTAATTTAACTTGCATATTCTATTCTCGGTTTCACCTTTAACGCTATGAAAGTTTTTATTCCGTGTCTCATTTAAACTCCTCTGTATTTCTCCCAACCGGCTTTTCAAGTTGATCATGTTGTGCACGAACCTTTTTAAACTTTTCTACTCGGAATCTAGTGTTTCTCTTCCTATACAAAACATACGACTTAAGGTGAACGACTTACATCAATACTACAGAGGCATTTAGAAAAGTAAACTAGCATACAACGTGAATTGCTAATTAGAGGCACTCACATGTACAAAGGATAACTCAGTTGACAATGACTTGATTACACCATTTACATAGATTCAAAAACTAGATGGAGTTAGGAAAAAAGGTGGTTAGTTTAATATCTTTTCACTTTTATATCTTTTAAAATGCTCCCTTGAAAATGTGATGGCCATATGGTTAATGCCATCTAACCCAAAAAAGTGGGCTCGCTGGAATTCAAAATGTGTCCTAAAATTTTCTTTTTGTTTATGCGTCCAAAAACATATGCACAGACAGAAGGTTTCAAAATTTAATTACTTGCAGACGACAAAAAAAAACATGAAGACAAACATGGGCGAATGAAAAGAAACAAACATAAACAAAAAGTGAAGATCTTAAATGATCGAGTCTTTAAGCAAAAACAAAAAATGGAACATGAAAAACTAACTCAAATTGAAAAAAAAACTCCAAATATGAAGGACACACGAATAAAAAATTCATGAACAAAACAATAGGAAATAAAAACATACGATGCTAGAGAGAATGTGAGAAATCAATTGATACTAACATAAACGCTCAATACGGAAATTATAATGTTCTCACAAAGTTTTGTTTTTTCTTTTGTTATTTATATACATTATATTATTATTATTTGGGAATAAGCACAAGTAACCCTCAACATATGCCGAAAATCTCAGAGACACACTTATTTAATATACTAAGATTTCTCATTTACCGTCCTGACTTGTTTATTAATAATTTTCTACCCCTTTTCGGCATACGTTGGCACCTATCTTGTTGGCCCAACGCTGGGTGGACTTTTTTAATTTCAAAGTAGGCCGTAGGCCAAAAGCGGGTAGAACCAAAACTTATAAATAATTTCAGGGAGGGGGGGGGTAAATAGAACCTTAGAGTAAGTATAAGTGTGTCCTGAGATTTCGGGCAAGGTTGAGGGGGTATTGGGCATATTCTCTATATTGTAAAAGAAGCATTTTTTATTTGAACACCTACTCACAATAACCACGTCATTATGAGAGAATTTTATTGGATTCATCCGAAAGTTCAAAAGAGTGCGCTTGCTAAACCGACGAACAAAAAAAAGGGACAGGAGACAAATCCATTTGCAATCACGAAACAGATGCAGTAGATTTAATCTACAAGTTGTCATGCCCATTCTATTTAGGTTCACGTATTCTTATTGGCTCTTGCGGGAGAAGGTGGAGAAATGAATCGAAATAGGATATTGTCCTCGTTGAATTGGCAATGTTGGACAGATGATTAGATACGTTGACTGACCGGTTTTTTACACCACTTGCATAATTTGGACTCAATTCTAATCCGTAACATCTGAGCTTTTTAGTACACTAAATTCAATGTCCAAGGAGGCGAGCTTTCTAATTTGAATAAGGGCTTCAGCAGTTTAGTATGAAATTTTTTTAAAAAAAACAGGTTTCCTCAAGTTGTACTGGATCTGAGCCAACAATGAAATTAAAATAGAAAAAACCTCAACCATCTCTATGTACAATTGAATTAGAAATAGAAAGAGAAAGAGAATTTATTCAGTTTCATAGGATTCTACAAAAAGCTAAAGATAAATACAAAAAAAAAAACCAAATATGTAAAACTACTGATCTCTATGTTAGTTATGGCCAATATCAGGCTGCCGCTCGGTAACCACATTACATCAATTGATTTTTGTAAGTTATGAGAATACATAATTCGAAAAGATAAGATATGAGTCACCTGAAATCCATTCACAAGCTATAAATAGTTATGTAGAATCTTATTAAAGAATTCTTAGCAATATCAACATTACCTTGTATTCTGATAAGTAAAGGGATACTCGAGCAAGCCTTTACCAAGCAGTAGTAGGAGGTAGAAGCTTTAGATCGACTTTTAACGTCATTGTGCCTCATTTTGTTTTCATAGTCATAATAGTGGCGCGTCAATGCTTCTAAAGCACAGTTAATGCACAAATTAAACTCAATTGTTTTAAAGCTTGACTCAGAATGAATACAACTGATGTGTACTACAACTTGTCTTTCAATATTAGTAAGTTTATTAGTTTAAAATTAATGTAGGTATTTTGAATAAGATGTAAACATTAAAACTATTATTACAATTTATAAATAATACTTAATTACCGGTCTTTTTAAATGGTGGTTACATAATATATATTACCAAATCGCAAGCAATGTAGAATCCATCTGAATTGAGATATGGATTAATTCAACTTGTAATTGGAAAAAGAATTAAATATTTCCCAAAATATCGTTAATGGTATAAGACTATTTTCTGTCATACCTGTTAATTCCTTAGTGCCCTTGCAGTAACGTTGCATTTATACGCCTACCTCTGATGGAAGGACTTATTTGGTACAAGGGTGTAATCCTACGAACTCCATCCGATTTAAAAATTATAAACTCAAATTTCAAATATCCACCATTACTCGGTTAAGTCATAAAATTTACCAACAAATAAACACTATCTAAATTAAAGAAAGCCAATCTCTCAAGTGTTTCGTTCATCCCTCAAATAAAAATTGAGAAAATAAATGCAACATTGTGCTATAATTGTAGTGTCTCTTATAAAGCTCATCATGTTGAAAATTGATAGAATTGTTCCGGCGGGCTTCAATATACACGAAAAAAAAAAAAAATGGAGAAAGACTACCCAAAGGCAAAACAACGTAAATGGCTTAAGGTTTTAGGTGGGCATCTGATCGGGGAGAGTTCTACGTACTGTGTGTCTATGTTCGTTCACTTGTTTACTCACCATATTGTCACGACATAGAGTTATACTAATGTTTGGTGGGCACTCGACATCTACTCATTCATTTCCACGATCTTGTAAGCTGCAAATAAAGCATATTTGAGCTAGAGCGCTAACAAATACAAGAAAGACTTAGAAAAATTTTAGCATAGAAAGAAAAAACTTTGTCAGAAGGTTTTGTATTGCTTGTGGATGCTTACAACTTCAGTGGTTCTTTGCAAATGAATTACCCTATTCTATACATAAAACTGAGGGTTTTAAAGTGCAAATCATTAATTACTTTATAAGTCCAAAGTATTTACCACTTTGGTCCTCTCTAGAATTCTTATATTCTAGGATATTCCAAAGACTTCTTGAAATTTTAAGGGCTTCTAGTTTATCCATAAGACTCTCCACAATTTCTAGATTCTCCCAATCCTATCCGGATGTAAAATTGATGGAAAAAGGTTGCGGACATGAACTCTCCCCCACTTGTTGATGTGGGGACTGGGCACATAGGTTGTAAAAATTCCTAGATTTGGTCCTAAATTGCCACAAGTATTATGCTCTCCCGGTGGACCTATTCTGAGTTTGTCTCTTCAATGAACAAAAAACGTGTCACTAGCTTGTGGCTCTGCTTTTTCTTTTGCCTGGTGTCTATGATGCATTGATTCCCGATCATGCGACCGGTTAGAGAGCCAGTGACAGTTATGGTGCATGTCCTCTTAGTGGTTCGAGCTTGCGACTCCTTGTCCTCATGGTATAATGGCTTGAGGGACACTGACCACAAAAAGGCGGATGGAAAAATTCGAAGTGGGTTAAATACACATTGTACGATGATAGTTGACTTACCTCTGAACAATGATCGAAACGGCCTCACTTTTGTTATAAATTTTGAGGAACCCGCCCCGTAGTTTTGTAAATTGTCGTTGTATTGAATTTCATTAAGACCCATGTTAGATTATCTTGTAGTACGTTGGCAATGCTGCGGCAGCAAATTTCTCATCTTCATTGGCTGCCTGGGCCTAAGTAAGATTGGCCGTGGCGGAGTAAGCTCCTCCCATCTCTTGGGGAAATATGGTAGGGCTGCCAAACTTCTTCCCTGGGAAAGTGATTGGTAAAGAAAGAGTTAGAGTTTAGGTTGTGAACCGTTGCCAACTTGAATGGTGTGGCTCTTGGTGCGGACCACTCCTTTGCCAAATTTAAGAAAACTACACCATGTCTAGGTGAGTATAGACAATAAGTCTGCGTGCGCACTAAGATATGCTAAGATAGGACTCTAATAGGGCATGATACGATGGTTTGACCGTTCGGTTGCAGGTGGAAACTTGTGGGAGAAGTAAAGCTCCTGTGCCAAGTTATCTTAACAGCTCCCTCCAAAAGTTGGTTTAAAGCAGGCGGGGTAAGCGGTATCGAGTGCATGCCCGGGGTATCGAGATAATGATTTATGTTCTTGGTGACCCTAATATTCACACTTTCTTGACGAACAATTGATTATCCTCCTTGGGGCAAAGAGGGGTGTGGAGGCGGGCATGAGGTAGCATACTTTAAGAATCTATCACCACGACAATGATGGTTCCATACCTGTTGGACTGGGTTGTGTAAGAAGTGATGAGTCCATGGTCACGCTTTTCCTGGACGTTTCTGCTACGAGTAGTGTCTCCAATTAGTCTACCTCATTCTCTCTGCTCTACCTTGTCTTTGTTGGCATACAAGGAAGTCTTCATGTAATTACTAGATGTTGTTGTCCTGCATGCTGGTTATAATAGACTTACTCGATCCACTACTCTTGTATGTTGTTGGCATCGATGCCAAGCCCATGGTGGATGTGGATCTCCTTAATGATTTCTCCGCCTGATACACCGAATTCATGGTAATAGCCTCCGATTCGGCTGTGAGCAAAAGACCATCTTCCACCTAACAATTGCCTTTGTCTTGGCTCTTAGGCAGCGTCAACCTTCATAAGTTTTGGCCGCCCTCAGTGTGCTCAAGGTTGCAAGCCATCTTTTATTGCATCTTTTCCATGGCAAAGATGGGTTGTATAATGGCAGCCCAGCAGTTCGGTCTTCCTACTCACGTGAATAGGCACTATATTGATCTCTCCATTGCTTGTACTCCAAAACATAGTCAAATTCAGCGATCAATTGTGCCGCCTAGCTCTTCATCGGGGGTGATGGTGGGTGATCTTCTCTGCAAACTTATGAAAACTAGCTAGTGGCCACTCTTGCTCCTTTGACCACGAAATTAGAGTCTAGTAATAGTGTCTTCCATCTGCGTAGGCAAGGTTACCATGGCCATCGTCTCTTTCTCTTGCACCGTGTAGCGGTCGTATGTATCTTGAGTTACTTGGACTCAAATCTAGGGGTGCTATAATCGTGCATTAAGACACACCCTAATGGCCGAAACCTAAAGCATCTGATGCCACCCGAAGTTTTGAGAAGTCGGGGCAAAACATAAGATGTCAATTCCTTGTTACTGCGGTTTGAGACCTTCAAATGCTTTTTGGCACTCCTCGCTCCAAAATCACGACATATTCTTTCCTTCAACGACTCAATTGACGAAAGCAACCTTAGCAAAAGTATCCACTTATGAAAACCTTTGATTAATAGTTCACACGTCGAAGGAATGATCGATTAGCTCGGTCAACATTTATGGGTGCCTCCCACTCCATGGATCGCCCAGATCTTGGCCGTCCATATGTACTTTGACTTGGATGATTCATATGTCATAAGCAAGTGCACCTCGTGCTGGGTTACTCACACTTCTCCGCTTTAATATTGAGTTGGTTTTTCGTAAGACTTGGAAAACACCTTCCTAGGTGCTTCACATGGTCTCAAGGTGGTTAGGACACATGACTATTTTATCAAGTACACTACCATGATCTGATCCCCAAGTAGGGATGACATAACATGTTTCATCGACGTGCAAAGGTGACGGGCGGTTCATTAAATCGAAGCGGGCATACCAAGCACTCATAGGCTTCAGATCTCATCACGCACCACTATCTTGGTCTCTTCCCCTCGCAAGCGCACCTTGGTGTAGAGCCCTTCTGAACTCCACTTGGTTTGAAGGGTACTTGTCCTTACAAATTCTCTATCAAACCCAAATGCAATAAGCTTTATATGAGTTTACTCAAAAAAAAAGGAAAAAAATGACTTTTATCTTGGAAAAATCGATAAAACTTATGGTTTAAAAGAATCAATTTTCAAAAGTACAGACTAGCCACTTAATTATTTTAGTAAAAATCAAGAGAAAACCTTTAGGTTTCAAAACAACTAAAAGGAGATTAAATCCCTGAAATAAAAGGTTCGAAGTTCAATGTACGTTCTGAAGAGCGAAGGTGTTAGGCCTCTCGAAATTGTCCGCTACACTTGCGGTTGACCGACGATTGACAATGTGTCTTTGACTAATTTACTAAAATTTTACTTAAGTGTAAAAAAGAAATTCATCATCTATGTTTATTTATTTACGTACTGATTTTATTTTGTAAGAATAAGAAAACTAATATTTTAAGGGAAATAAACTGAAGGAGATCATTATAAAGGGAAGAGTAAACTTAGTGTTGAGAGACCAAAAAAATAAAATAAGCTAAGTAGTAAATAGATATATTTTGACTAAGATAAAATGATTATCTTTTATCTTGGGAATTAATTAAGTTAAAACTAAATTAAGCAAATGTGTAATTAAAAAAAATAACAAAATAAGAGTAAGGAAAGAAGAAAGTTCAAATTGCGATTGCCCCAAATTCTATGGAACCTGTCCTAACTATAAAAAAAAAGAGAATTTTTTTTAAAATGTCAAAATTTTAACAGTTAATTTAGGGGGGGATCGCTTCGCCACATTTTCATATTTAATAAAAAATATCATATTTTTATTGTTATATATCTGATTTTGTATTTTTTTTTTGAAATTGTTTGTTATTTGAAATGATCACAACTATTGAAAAACTAAAAAGAAAAAAAATCAAGGGATATAAAATTTCAAAAAAATGGTAGATGCAATTAATTTTATCATCAATTATATTTTCAAAGAAAAATCAATCGTGTGCCTTTCTCACATGTATTTATTTTCCCCCCAAAATTTTTGTAACCCTTATTGAAATTGCATTCATTCCATATGTATACTATTGTATTAATTTTAGTTTTAGTTGTGTCATGTTTGAGTAATAAACTTGTATTTTTTATTAGTTTGTATTCATTCCAATAGCGTAAACCAAATGAATCTGTGGTTACTTTACGAAATTATTTGTATTAATGTTTTTTTCATTATGTATTTCATTTTTTTCTTCAGACTCTTGTATAAGTTCTCAAGTCCTATTTCATTCCCATATTATATATTTATTGTTATTTGTATTCATTTCTAGTTTAGTATTATGTGTGTATAATAATGTACAAAATTTAAAAAAGCATATGATGTGAAAAAGTGAGAATAAATATAAAATGAAAGGGAATAAGGAGAGTATTTGTCGCAAAGCATTCTAACTAAAAGCTATAACTAGTGGGACCATACCTTTAAAATATAAAAAAAAACAAATTGGAAAACAAAATATTATATTCATACACTATGAAACATGACTTTAGAATGAATAGGAAAACTTCAAAAATATGGCAAAATCCATTATATATTCAAAAACATTATGTTTTACTTTTTGTTATTTTATATGGATATAATTAGACTCAAGTAAAATTACTTGTCTATGAACAATAAATATATTTTCTATATATTTAAATAATAACGGAAATAATATAAAATAGGAAAAATAATATAATGAAATGCCAAATAATAGCGAACAGTTGTTGACTTTTTCCATGGTTACCTCATCAAGTTTTTCTGTCATCCAAATATTCATTTAACATCACATATTTTTCTGCCCCCCCCCCCCCCCCCATACAAAATTCATTCACATCAAAAATACTTACATCACCGCAGGAGCAATTTTTTTGATATTGTATCCACCACGTAGAATTATATCGTATAACAGTTCGATACTCATAAATGTTTTCTTGCTCGTTTTGTCTAATGTATCATTACTACACAGTTTTGATTACCCCCAAATGGTTATCTTTTTGCTGTTTTGTTTGTTATATGTAGCCTCCATTTTTTTCTTAACAACAAGTATTGAAGTATCTATATTTAATACATCGTTACTTGTTTAGTATTTTATATAAAACAAGTTAAAATGTTAATTTACGAAACAATTGCATCTCATTATCTACATAAGTAAATATTCCAAGACTAAAAAAGTTGAATGGGAGAGCAAACAAGTAGAGTTGTATCCAATGTATTAATGTTTTGTGTTTAAAACAATGTATCATCGTATTTTATTCGATATATTCATTTTGCTTAAAAAACTAGTATAATCTATGTCCGTATTCACATTTAAAATACAGAAATACTTAACTTCATTCACAAATTCAACAAGTTGCTTACAACAATAAGTTGAATTAACAAAAAAAATTATAAATGACCTTTATGACGTCAAAATAAGAAATATGGAGGTCAAACAAGATGATTGAGTATGATGTATCAAAATTTTTGGTAACATGCTAAAGAAATGATCTGATAAAGTCTTTAAAATATGTAATTTTAGTTGTAAATTTAATTATCGGAAACTTTCTCGATGCATGAGTGTAAGTAAGGATAGTGAGACTATATTAGAGTCAATTCCTTTTGGTGGTTTGATGTCTTAATCTGTATTGATGTGTAAATAAAAAAAATAAACAAAAATGATACGAAAATAAAGTCGAAAGTGATATACATTATCGGTCATTTATTATAATTAACATATTTATAACTATTGGTATTCATTAACCCTATAAATATAGTTATTTTGAAACTGCTCTGCAAATTTAATAAAATACATACAGTTTAAAATAAAATTGGAGAAATGGATTAAAAAAATGTAAAAAAAAATTACAAAAAAATAAAACTAGATAAAATTTTGTCCCCTATAAATAAATACACCATCTCAATCGCCCACATTTGAGAGGAATAGAAATTAGGAAAAAAATAAAATTTATAAAAATATGCAAATGAATTGAAGAAGACAAAAAGTACAGATGTACCTATACTATGTGTAACCTCTATTTTATTATGGATAGAGTGATTTACATACTAATTTCTTACACATCGCTAATATTTATTGACAATTCCTCAGCCAACCTATCTCATACACCTTTTCCTATATTAGAACATCCCTGTGTTGTTCCCCTCAATTCTCCTTGGTCCTCAAACAATTTCTTTTCCTCCCCCCCCACTTTTAGTCTAGCTCGACTTCCCTGCATAAGTGTACACCTACGCTGTATTTAACTTCGATAAGCACTTCACTTTTGCGGGTGACGTCACCCTGACGGTGTAACTAATTGTCATAACTACCAACAACCTGATGCTTTTAGTTTTGAGGGCAGTTTTCTGACATAACCAGTCCCCTGTGTCGTAATTAGTTAAAATTCTACCTCCTCAATCGGGAGTGCAGCTAAGGCGTTTCCCACGATAGACTTCTAAGTGATTTTTCTATGGGCTTTGCGTCTGGCTCTTGTTTTTTTTTTTCTGTTGTTTTTTCT
>JAKWJA010000485.1:0-12162 GCA_027704765.1 Solanum habrochaites | reverse complement strand
TGAGAAATGAAAAATGACTAAAATTTCGAAACATCAAGAATCTTATGGATTTAAGAAAAATCGACTTTCCAAGCCACTTGATTTTTAGTAAAATTCAAGAAAACTTACAATTATTTTCAAAAGATGTTTTTATAACAACAGATAAAAATCATTTTGAAAAGATCGGAGTTCAAATTACATTTCGGGAAGGTATTAGGTCTGGAATGCACGCTAACGTTGCGGTTTGACTGACGATTTAAAATCAAAATGGACGTTGACTTGAATTTACCAACTTTTTAACTAAAATTTCAAGTTTTTTTCATTTTGTGTCTACTTCAAATTAGTATTGTTTTCTAATAATTCCTTCTTCACACGATAAGGGATTATTTTTAAACGGAGTGACGTAAAGGGTGGTTGATTAGAATGATAAAAGAAAGGTCAAGGGGACGTGGATAAGAAGAGAGATGGAGAGATAGGATAGAGGTGAGAGAGATATAGAGATCTAGTATATATAATATAGATGATAGAGCGTATATATATAGTAATATATATAGATCATTAAAATTATTATCTCTTTTTACGGAAAAAGATAAGAGGATGACCTAAAGGATGAACTTAAGTGACAAATGACCAAGAAGTAGAATAAAAACTAAGTAACATTAATGTATATAAATATAAATTCACAGTAGATGTTTAAAGATAGAAAGAGGGGACTATCATTTGGAAATTAATTAAATCATAATCAAAAGTGTTAGTCAACGAGAAGTAAATTTTGTATATTTAGCACTATATGTAGTGTATTTTCAAGTTATCCCGGCTAATTAGAGTTTTGATTTCAATTTGTAGCATTTAGATCCACACTATAGCCTTTTATTAGAATTATATTGTTAAATATTCCATTTTTAAAAAGATTTGTGATTAAACTAAGTAGATAAAGTGATAATGGTAATTAATTTTATGATAAACTTATGACAATATAAATTAAGTGACGTTTGTTAGTTCATAATTACTGCTTTATTCAAAGTTGCATGAATGAGAATTTGAAGAGAGTTTTTAACTTTTTATTGAGTTAAATTAAAGGTAGATAAATCTTAGCATTCTTTTGTTTCTTTATTAATTATACATTTAATGCATGTAGCACATTTTTAAAATAATAGTTTTACACTTTTTAGAAAGTTTAATTAAAGTTAAATATATGATAACAAATTTTTTGGATATTACACATTTTCAAAATTATCATTCATGCCTTAAATATCTCTAGTTAGTTAAAATAGTATTATTTTTTTTGATATAATTCCTTACAAAGACTCAACTAGAATAATAATAAACATTTTAGGAATGTTTTCAGGAGGCAAGACTTTAAGATTGTCATTTTCAGACACGCATTTGGATCATGTTACAAGTAGTCTTCTTTCAAAATTGCACGATTATTTTCAGATTGCTTTCAAGCCTATAAGTCGTTTTTTCTAAAAAATTCAAGAAAGTATTTCATAGGAGCATGTTTCACTTCTTTTCTTTAGTACTGATTTTAAAATTTTGGCGTTACAAATATGTTTCTATTTAAAAAATTATAATATATATTTTTATTATATTAATTTGTATGAAACTTTTAATGTGTTGGTTTAATTTGAGTATTGTATAGGGACAGTGAATGAATATATTAACGGTGTATCAGTGGGTAGAATATATGAACTGATTTAAATTTGTGTAATGTTGAAGTCTGAATTTTTTTGTAATAATGTATGAAGATTATACGAAAGCGTGTATCATTGTGTATGAAAGTCCCAGTTTTTTTAAAAATTACACTATATATCTTTAATTAAAATAGGAAATATATGTTTGTATGAATTTTCGTACAGAAGATATACCAAAACTTGAAAGATGGCAATAATTTTGACGTGAAAATTCAAAAGGACAAAAAATGGACTTGCAGTAGATGCCGTTCAAGTTGGACACAATAGAAGACATGTTCAAAGTATCCTGATGCAAAGAAAATAATTTCGTAATGTTACATTTTGATTGTGTGTTTTGATGTCAGAAAACACGTTTGTTTTAGTGAGTGCAGTTGGTATCAGTGACATATAAAGTTGATTTCGTAAAAAATTGTCATATATATATGATCATGGTTCTGTTGCTTATTTTCAAAGTTAAATATGACATTTAGTAGTGTCATACAGGTTTTATAATATAAATATATAATTGAACCTATATTGTCATTCAGAAAAACACATGTTCATACAGTATTCATAAAATGTTTTCATACAATATTTATACAAGGTCATATATGCTACCCAATTGGTTTTCTGTCTACATTATATCCAAGGTCAATATGGGATCATTAACTTCATAAAGTTTTTTATACCTTATAATATATATATATATTGAACTTACTGCCATTCATAGATGTTCATATCTAACCATTTGTTACTTGTTAACATAATCAAAGGTTTAAATAGACATTTCATAATTTATATAATATTTATACATTTTTCATACAAGGTTCATATATTTTGTATATTGGCAAATCGAAATTATCAAAAATCATTTACACATTTTAATAAAGTGCAAAGTATTCATTAAGCATCTACCATTAAATACGGACATTAATATATATGAGATATATAGTTAAATATATTTTGTACAACATGCAGCATATGCGGGTTCAAGATCTCGTACTGCTGGATTTCTGTGACAACGTATAAATATCTCTTGGTTTTCACACACTAAGAAAGAGAGAAGGAAGAAGAAATTGATTGAACTATGTTGATTCTTCACTCACTTCGTCTTGTTTTGTTTGTGTTACATATGTCAAAGTTCAAATATGACATTAAATATTAATTAAAATATATACATTATAAATAACATAAAACTATCCTGCCTTCATAAAATGTTCATTAGTATTCATAAAATGTTCATAAATGTTATATATGTTACCATTTGTTTATGTTTACACAATCCAAGTTCAATATGCGATTCATAGTTCATATAATGTTTTATACATTCTATATATACACTGAACTTTACTTGCCATTCATAAAAGTAACTTGGTATTCATATAAATGTTCATATAATACCAATTTGGTTTTGTTACATATATCAAAGTTTAATATGACATTTCAAATGTAACAATATTATACCATTGTTCATTACAATGTTCATATAATGTTGCATAGCAATTATTGAAAAATTTCTACAAAAATCATACACTTAATAAAGTGCAAAATATTCAGTTAAGCATACTACCATTAAATACAAAAGTGAATATATTAGTGATATATATAGTTAAAATAATTTTATAAAACTTGAAAGCATGATTGACAAGATCTCTATTGCGGATTTTTGTGACAAGTCCAACAATTCATCTCTTGGTGTCGCAACCAGAGGAAGAAGAAGAAGAAAATTGATGACTATGTGATTCTTCACGTTGACACTACTTTCTTTAGAAGGACTAGACTTACTTAGTTAATCATTCGACTTCTTCTCTAATCCATGCAGCTGTATAGCATGGCGAATTTGCGATGAATTGAGTTATACATATGATCAAAAAGATGACTATTTTCACCCAGAAGTTACCGGTTATAGTTTGTACCTCTTGTTGAATCTTCTGGGTATTGGTTTATAATTGTATTCAACAACCCAGATCTTTAAAAATTATAGACAAATAAATATAAGAATTTGACATATAAAACAAATATAAAAACTTGAAGAAACCTGCATTATCTATACAAGTAAATTTCTCCTAAAATCAAGCAACAAACCTATAAAAATGAAATAATTGACGCAAAGAAATCAGAGAAAAACATAAAACGTTAAGAAAGCATTGTTTGATGATCTATACAACACGATTTTTTTCCCGAAAACATGCAATATTGCGAATTGATGATTCGAAAAATAAAAAAAAAACCGAATTTTGTAGAAGATTGATAGAGAGTAGTTGAACAAGGATTTTAAAAAGCTTAATCTGATTTTGGAAATAAGTTAAAGATTGAAAAGGTTATTATCTTTAATTCTAATAGAGAAGAGAAAATTGTACTGCGTTTATCATTGACTAATAGAGAGAGAAAAGTGAAAAAAGGCGTGGAATTTGGACAATTAATCATGGTAGAAGAGACGCATGTAAATAGAGGAACATGTTGAATGTATTGGAAAAAAAAAGAGTATTGGTTAATATGGGGTGAGTTATTGGGAACCATATAATATGAAATTAATTAAAATCAAATCCTAATTTTCAGATTTTTTTTTTAACAAAAGTAACTATATAATATGAAGTTTAATTAAATTTAATAAATAATAATGTATTATTTTTATATTAAAAACATTAAAAAAGAGTAATTGATTAATATTAATAATTTATTAATTTTATATTAAAAAACTTAAAAGGTAATTGATAATCAGTAATAATTTAAAGGTTTTGTTGATAAAATGTAAGTGAATGAATAAATGAAACTGATTATTTAAACATAATAAGTATTAGTTAAATAATAAAATAAATTTCTTTTATTAATATATTATTAGTTAATATGTTATAACTTGATAATAATATGTTATAAATAGTTTATCTTTAAATATTTTTTAGTTAATATATTATTAATTGATGTGCTGTAAGATGATAATAATATGCTATAAATAGTTTATTTTTAAAGAGTGTGATTACAACTTGATATTTATCCTCATAAGAACAAATAAATAAGGAAAAATTACTTAACTACACTACTTTAATTTATCTAATTTCATTAATTCCATACTAATGTATTAAATTACAAAAATCTCTTTTTTTACCCCAAATGATACTAATTAAATTTTATACGTCGGAATATTAAAAAGTTAATTTAACCTTACCAAAGTAAAACAGATCTTATCTTCCCAATATCTTATTCCTTTCCCCCAAAAATTGCACCTTCCCCAAATTTTTCGCCTTCCCCAAATTTTTCGCCCAAAATTTCCCCCCTAATTTCAGTTAAAAATTGTAAATCAAATTTGAACTCAATTATTTAAGATTATATTACTACTCTTCGAATTGGAGTCCTTAAATTTGGTATTCATCATCCACATTACTATGTTTCATTTTTTTGTATTGTCTGTGAATGGTAAAATATCCATCATCCCATCATATTTTTTTTTCATTTTTTTTATTTTATTTTGTATTTTTCTGTGATTATTGTCCAACAATTTTAATTGTTGCTTTTCCTCATCACATTACATATGTTCGATCTGGGTTCTTTAGACCTCCTCAACTCTTTTCATGAAAAACTAGCTCTAGCAAGAAAAATTCATCAAAAACACAACACTGCATCTACATCTAAAGACCCGAAACACCCCAACCAGGAGGGATAGAAAGTCATACACCCTCTTAGTTGTTCGACCAACATTACAAACAATATATAAATTTGTTTATCATATACATCATTAGTTTGTCAAGCCCAAAACGAACCAGCGAGTGGCACCCACATTTATTCTCCATGTGAGACGAACCACCCAATCTAATCCCAATTTTCTTACCAATATTTCAATCATAATAAACAGAATATAATGCGGAAGACTTAAAAAACTTCATTAATATACCAAATAAATAGCTTCTAAAAATTTAAATACTTACTTAATTCCCAAAATCTGGAAGTCATCACCACAAGAACCTCTACCGCAAATTCACTAATCTAATAGTACTATGAAGCTAAATAATGAACGACTATCCCTGCCAGAAGCTTACACGGCTCAAGACGTGTGAGAAGGAATCCAGTCCTAGCTAGGAACATAGCTCCACCCTGAAATCTGACGTGATGAAGACGGCTAGAGTTGAGGACGAGTTAAGGACGCATGGAACGTTTGCTGCACTCTCACAATTAACAAAGAAAAATAAATACAAGTAGGGAGTCAGTACAAAACACAAGTACTGAGTTCAGGTATCATCGGCCAACTCAAAATAGAAAGCATATATATCGATATAACATAAAACCAACCAAATACTAACAGGCATAGCAACAATATAAAGAATCATTTGCAACAACACCAAACACATCTATGAGGACATCAGTCCGCCACACCGTCCTCACTTAGAATTAGGTATCTTCCAAATTATGGTATATTAGCATATTCAGATTACCTTCTCTTTGTTCTTCTTGTGTGCGGAACTGACCTCTGATCCCTATTAACTATCCTGGTTTCGGAACGTGACCTCCGATCCTCTACTATCCTGTGTCGAACGTGCACTCCGCTCCCACTAGCCTGGTGTCGGACGTGACACTCGATCCTCTCTATCCTGGTGTCGGAACGTGACACTCCGATCCCCTACTACTAACGTGTCGGTGCGTGACACCCGATCCCTTACCCTCATTCTTTTAGTCATCAGCCTTCTTTATACCAGGCAATCATCATTAACAAAAAGTGATTTTAAAGGTTTAAGCTTCACCGCCTCATCTTTCCAACCGCACTACAATTTACATAATCACTCATGCAAGCATACCACCTTCAGCATTTAGAAGACTTAGCAATACTACCCAATACAAGGTCATTCGCTATTAGAGTTTACTATGAAATGCATAACCATAACCTACCTCCACCGAAGATCATGATCGATCAATTACTTCTCCACATCCTTGCTGGCTCGCGTTCTTCTCTCTCTCCCGCTCGTTCTCTCTCTTCTTTTTCTCTATGTTTCTTTCTATTCTTATTCAGACCCTTTTTCTTTTACTCTATTGTTCATATAATTAATATAAAGATATAAAATAACCACTTTTTATTTCATGTTCTCCTTTAACCACCCCCCACGTAATTGAATTATTAACATTAATCCACTAACTTTATATTATAAGCATGAATATCCAAAACGCCCCCTTAAACTTTTAACACGAAATCCACCAGTCAGGTTACGCATCCTGGGACGGTCGGGGGGGGGGGGGGGGGGGGGGCGTACGACTGGACGGTCCCGTACTGCATTGTTGTCCAAGTTCAGAGAGTATAATTCTGTGGAAAGATTTGTGACGCCGTCGTGCCAACGACGGCCCGTCCCTCATTCCGTCGTGACGTTCAGAGAGTTGATCTCAGTACTCAATTTTCAGATCTAAGTGGTTTTCTGGAACGAGACACCTCGACGGTCCGTCGCTCCCATGCCGGTCTTCGTGGGATCCGTCTACCAACTTTATTACCAGATTAAACTCTACTGCTCAAACAACTAAACAGGTCGTTACAATTTTCAAGTTGTTTCTTTATTTCTTGATTCTGATTGTTAGTGTCGTTTATATTGTACATGGAATTTTATTTTTAGTAGTCAGATCATTATATACTCTGATGACTAATATTAAGTATCGTTTTAATCTATCCATGATTTTGTAGTATTTGTGAGTATGTTCATTATTTTTTATTAAGTAGCATTTTTTTGGTGCTCATGATAGAATGGATTATTTGTTTTATTTTTCCTTTTTCGTATATAGGAGGTATCATATAGTATACTGTGTATTATACAGTCCTACATCGTTATTTAGTATCATATTTAATATGAAATTATGGATCCATATCTAAAATTTTAGTATCTAAGTAAATTGGAATTTGAGTTCTTTTTATGTGTTGCACATGACATTTAATGTTCAAGAAATATATATTAAATTTATGTTCCGTTTATAATAGTTTTCAAATAGTTATTCTGATAAATATATTAGTCGATGACTTATTTAAGTATCGTGTTTAAATCTTATCATGATTATGGTAAATATATTTGTTAGTAGTTCAATTATTTTTTATTTAGTATCTTTTTTTTGGTGCTCATGATTTAGAAGATACTTTGTTTTATTTTAACTTGTATTTTCGTCTAGATTAATTATCAAATAAGTAGTATAAATGTGTATCATACAGTCCCTCTGTTATAGTATCATATTTATTATGAATTATTAATAAGTAATATAAAAATTTAAGTATCTAATTTAAATTGTGAATTTGAGTATCTTTTTTGTGTTTGAATGCAATTAATGTATCACAGAACTTATCTTTAAATTAATGTTTCGTTTATATATATTTCAATAGTATTTGAAGTATCATGTTAACCTATTTATTTATATTTGTATCACCATTGGGCAATTTTTAGTATCATTTAAACAGCTAATTTATTATATGCAATCATAGTTATATAAGCGTTTTATATTTTACAATAGGATACATTTTATTTGTTTATTGCAATATGAATTTGTCATTAAACATATTCCAACTATCCATTAAAGGTTTGTTCAATATATAAAACACGAATTTTTTGTGAACCTTTCGTATCATCTATTAAGGTGAAGGATGTAATGTAGTCATAGCGATGATCACAAAGCAAAAGGTGGTTTCCTAAACCGGTATAAGATGCATTTGTTGATGTCGATTAGATTATGTTTATATTATTTTTTCAACTATTATTGGAACGGAATATTTTGTGTTTCTACTTATTCTTTTGGTTCAATATTACTAAGCATTTTATAGTTTTAATAATTTATCTTGTCAAACCGTTGATGATACTATATTAATTTTTTTAACCACATAATTGTTGTAAGTTTGTCTAAATTGACAAATACTTACTTTTTAAAATTTATTAATGATTTGATAAATATCAAGATATTATACTATAATTTATAATCCGATACAAATACAATATAAATTTCTTATTTTAGTATCAAAACTAAAATTAGTATATCTTTAAATAATAGTAAATTTATTTGTGTTTGCATAAGTGTATCGTACAAGATTTTGAATATATACTTATAGATTATATATATAATATATATATAAGATATATATAGCTCTACCTATAAAGATATATCGTATATATATATATATATATATATAATATATTATCTATATCTATACAATCGTTTAGTTTATTCTTTGTCAACGTTTTGAATCAATTATATTTAGCTTAATACAGTTCTCATTTACGTTTACCATTTTTTTTTTTTAAAAATTGGGTATTAATATTAAACAATATAATTTTTTATAAATTTGGTAATGACTTTCACATAATACAATACGTCAAACTTTGGTATATTATAGTATCACATCAGATTTTGCAGCTTATCATTCACATGCTGTTAAACACATCAATAACAAAAGTTCACATATTAATTAACAAATTAAATCTTTAGAAACATTAGCTACCACATCCAAATAACTAAGAAATATAATCAAGATCTTTTGAAAAAATTACTTCAAATTGAGAGCCTTTGCGTTCTCTTTTTCACCCTTCACACACATGATGACACCTGTTGTTGCATCGAATTTATATCTCTTCAACACTTTTATCTGAATTATCACGCATAAGAATAAGTTCCGAACCCAGCCTCATGTTTCTTAATTTTCTACATACAATCTTTACACCCATTCACTCGATACCAATGGAGAAGAATTTTATTCACCCACATATCTAATCTCTATATTTTTTTTCTATTCTCACTACCCACGCCAGTGCCCCCATTGTTGAAATAAGAATTCATACGAATATTTTCACCAACCACTATCCATCACTTTTGTATCGCTCATACCTACTCACTTCCCATATTCCAAATGCGCAACAAGATCACATTTCATCTTTAAAAATTCAGAATTGGCGTTCTAGAGATTTTTTTACGCAAAATAGTTTTTTTTCTGATTCAAAATATGACTTTTTAAATATTTTTAAATTCAATAATGTTTTTAGTTAGTACGTTGTTATGCAGTTTTCACGGTAATATTGTTACAAAATTAACATAAATCAAGGAAAATCTATTAACCTTTATTTTCGCAGTAACAGTTATCAAAAAACAATTAAGTATCCGACCATTTTTATTTACATATCATTTTTGTTTTATAAAGTTACCGAAATTCTTAAAAATAAGGGATTTTTGGTAAATATTGATATTATAGGGATATAATATAATTTATCTTTTACAGTATGTCATTTGCCTTATTTTTACAAATATTTTTGTCAACTTTTTGAATTCAATTATATTAGTTAATATCAATTCCATTATACGTTTACCATTTTATGTAATTGATATTAAACAAGTTATAAATTTGTAAATGACTTTGCACGTAAATACATACATCAATCAAATTTGATATATTTAGTATCACATCAGATTTGTAGCTTAAATCATCACATGCTGTGATAAACACAATCAAATACAAAACATTTCATATAACAAATTAAAAAATATCCAGAAACATTATTACACTCATAAATCAAACTAAAAAAATATAAATCAAGAAGTTGTGAAAAAAGAAGGTACATTCAATTGGGCCTTTGCATCGTTGTTTACACCCTCAACAACACATGATTAACCTGAATTGTTTTGCATATAATTTATTATCTCCTTCACACCTGTAATCTGAGTATCACTGCTAAAAGATAAAAGTTTCGAACCCACCTCATGTTTTCTTATTTTTACATTACATTTTACACCCATATCATTGCGAATACACATGGAATATGATTTCCTTTGAACAACATATCTATCTCTATATTTATTTTTTTTTATTCTCACTACCTAACTCGCGGAATTGTTGAATAAGATTCATGAAACGAAATATTTTTCACCACAGCACTTCCCATTCACTTTTTGTCATCGCTCATACAATAACCTCACTTTTCCATATTCCAAATGTCTCACAAGATCGAAATATTCATCTTTACAAATTCAGAAATTGGCGTTCAGAGATTTTTTTATGCAAACTAGTTTTTTTTTTCTGATTCCAAAGATACTTGTTAAATATTTTTAAATTCAATAATGAATTTATTAGTACGGTGTTTGCAGTGTTTCACGGTAAATATTGTTCACAAATTAACATACATCCAATGATCTGTTACCCTTTTATTATTCGCCGTAACAGTTTACAAAAAAACTTTTAAGTTATCGACACATTTTATTTACTATCATTTTTATGTGGGTTTATAAAGCTCTGACATTCTTAAAAATACGAGATTTTTGGTAAATATTAGATTATAGGGAGAAAATGTAATTAATCATTTTACAAGTATGTCTTTGCCTAATTTTTACAAATTTTTGTCAACTTTTTTGAATTCAAATTATATTAGTGTAGATCAATTCCTTTACGTTTAGCCATTTTATATGTAATTGATATTACCACGTTATAAATGTGAAATGATTGCACGTATACCATACAGTCACATTTGTAATTTAGTATCAATTAGATTTTGTAGCTTAAATCTTTTCCAACATGCTGTTAAACACTCAAATAAAAAAAGTCCACATATTACTTAACAAATTAAATACCAGGAAACATTATTACCTATCACGGACCAAAAATATAAATCAGAATCTTTTGAAAAAAAAACGGTACAGCAAATTGAGAGCCTTTGCATCGAGCTTGTTTCCCCCAACACACATCACATGATGACACCTGTTGTTCGATCAAATTTATTATCTCTTCCACACCTTTCTCTGAAGTTCACCAGGCATAAGGATAAGTTCCGACCCAGCCTCATGATTTCTTACCATTTCTACTACAACTTTACACCCATATCACTCGAATACACAATGGAGAGAAATTTTATTCAACACATAATCTAATCTTATATTTTCTTTTCGATTCTCATACCCAACTCCTGGCAAATTGTTTGAATAGATCATGAACGAAATTTTTCCTCAACACTATCCCATCACTTTTGTATTGCTCTACATAACATCACTTTCCACATATTCCAGAAATGTCGCAACAAGATCACAATATTTTATCTTTAAAAATTCATACAATATGGCCTTTCAAAAGATTGTTCTTACGCAAATAGTTTTTTTTTTTTTTATTAATATGACTTTTTTAAATATTTTTAAATTCAATAATGAATTAATTAGTAACTTTGTTATGCAGTTTCAGGTAAATATTGTTACAAAATTAATATAAATCGAAGGACAATTTGTTACCCTTTATTTTCGCAGTAACAATTACCAAAAAAAAATTATTATCCGACCATTTTTATTTACGTATCATTTTTGTATGCTATATTATATCGAAGTCTTAAAAATAAGGATTTTTGGTAAATATTTGATATTAGAGGAATAAATGTAATGTATCCGTACAGTATGTCATTTCCTAATTTTTAAATAATAAAGTGATCGAGAAGAGGGAACCTTGTGGTAACTGATGGGGGACCAATTTGTGTGCTCAAATTCGTCTAGTTGTGGCTTTGTGCTCCACCTGTACATAATTTCTAAGATAATGACC
>JAKWJA010000484.1:0-37733 GCA_027704765.1 Solanum habrochaites | reverse complement strand
ATTTTGTGCAAAATTTAACGAACCCCGCTAAGACCTTTTATAGACGATTGGTCACAAACGGCTACAATTACCTCGTTTTCACGGGTCAACAAGCCACTGGCAGGTAACCCCCATTGTCGATTTTCTGGTGCATTCCCCCAGTTTTTTTCGTGAATTCCAGCATTCTGAGATTGATCTTGCTAAAAAGTTTTTACGAACGTCCGTTCCGACCTTATATATAGATCTGGTTGGTCACCACGGCAAAAACAACCCATTTTCAAGGTCAAACAAGTCATAGAGCAGGTAAACCCCCACATTTTCCCAATTTTCCTATGTTGTAGTCCTCAATATTTTTTTGTTGATCCGGAATTACAAGATCGATTTTGGTAAAGATTTACGCAGACGTAAGTTAAGACCTAATCTATAGAGTTGGTTCATCATCACGAGCAAAACTGCCAAGATTCAAGGTCAAATAAGTCACAGAGCATGTAAACCCCCTATTTTGTCGATTTTCTTGTGCTATAGTCCACCATCTTTTTTGGTGATCTAGAATTCCAAGATCATTTTTTCCAAAAATTTAAGTGAACGTCCATTAAGACCTTATATGTGGAGTCTGTTAGTCCCCACAATCAAAACAATCCATTTTAAAGGTCAAACGAGCCCCAAAGCATGTTAAACCCCTCCCCCCCCCCAATTTTGCCAATTTTCGTGTGTTATAGTCCACCATCTTTTTCGTTGATTCAGAATTCCAAGATAATTTTTACTAAAATTTTACATGAACATCCGTTAAATACCTTATCTTTCTTTGAAACGGTTTGGTCCGCAAGGCTAAAACGATCCATTTCAATACTATACAAAAAAAGGAGGACCCGGGCCGTGTGGTCCGGGCCGAAACACCAGGTAATCCCACTTTTAAAATGTTTAAACCGATTTTTTTGCTATATAGGTCCCACATCTTTTTTTGTGAT
This sequence comes from Solanum habrochaites, assembly GCA_027704765.1. Taxonomy (NCBI): domain Eukaryota; kingdom Viridiplantae; phylum Streptophyta; class Magnoliopsida; order Solanales; family Solanaceae; genus Solanum; species Solanum habrochaites. The sequence goes on along the minus strand of JAKWJA010000484.1, from coordinate 36,786 downwards.
CTTAATTCTGAGATCCCTACTTATCCAAAAATTTAAACAACTTTTGTTAAACCTTATCTATAGCTTTGATTGGTCCACTAGACCATAAAAATGACCTCTTTTTAAGGTCAAACTAGTCTGCTGAGCAGGTAAAGACCCCACATTTTGCAATTAAGCTTTTTTATATATAAGTCCACTATCTATTGTTGGGTGCTCTGGAATTCCGAGATTAATTTTGCCAAAAATTACACGGATGCCCGTTATACAACTTATCTATGAACAATTGGGTCCCCCGGCTAAAACTGTCATTTTAAAGTCAAATGATCCATAGTAGTAGCACCCCTTTTACACCTAATTTTTGTGTGCCATAGTCCACCAACTTTTTGGTTATCCAGATTCTAAGATCATTTGTGCGAAAAATTTTACCTAAATGTTCCCTGTTAAGAACCTTATCTGTGGAACTGTTGGATCACCACAACCAACGATGATTTTCAAGGTAACAAAAATGCCCCCATACTTAAACCCCCCACTGTTGTGGATTTTTCATTTGCTATTGCCAACATTTGGTTTGGGTCAGTATTGGATTCTCGCTTGTTTTGTATGTCCACAAAATTTTTACATTCCCGTCCGTTAAGTAAGTCTTAATCTAAGGAGCCGGTTGGTCATTACGTTAAACACGACCCATTTTCAAGGTCAAAGCAGTCACAAAGTAGGTAAGCCCCCTATTTTGTCGATTTCGTGTGCTATAGTCCATTATTTTTTTTGTGATATGGAATTCGAGATCTTTTTCTCCAAAAATTTACAGGGACGTCCGTTAAGACCTTAAGTTCTTTCACATTGTTCTCTTCTCCGTTGCATTTTGACTTGAGCCATAGGCCCAATTCTTCCTCATCGAGTCAAACCTCTCTTTCATTTGGATCATTGGAAGCTGACGTACAGGTGTACAGGTCTTGAAAACTAAATAATTAATTGTATACACTTGTATACGTATCTTGTATACACTGGTATACATGGGCCAAAGCCCAACTCAACCAGCATCAGTTTGGGCCATAAAAAAAGGGGCCAAAATTTATTTCTCTTTTTATCCTTACATTAATTTGATTTTATTATTTAATTATTTTCTGATTATTAATTATACTTTAGAATTAATTAGATCCCCGGAAAGATTAACCTGATTCCTTTATGTTATATGTGTCAAACAAACTTTATTTTGAATCAACTTTTTATACTTCTAAGAAGATGTTTAGTCAATTTTTTTTATATTTTTCTTCACATAATTTAAAAATGTTTACTGTCATCTGGTTTAAATTAGTTTTTTTAAAACGAAGTCAAATAATCTACCTAATCTAACTTTGGCTAAAATTATATTCACTTTCACTTTTAAACAACAATATTTCCATCAATATCCCTTTCTTAATTAAAATTGTTTTTTTTGTTTCATAATCATTATTTGTTTTAAATCATTATTTCCAATATTAAAAATTAATTATTCTTATGTCAATCTTTTTCACAAAAAATAGTCAAAAATATTTAATATAAGTCGTAGGACAACCGCCTGTTAGCGGGCGCTTCAAATGCCTTAAAAACCTTCTTGAAGCGTAAATAAGAACCTCTTACCCATTATCTATAAATTTTTTAAAGATTAATCTGTTAGAGTCTTTTTAAATTGAAGTTTTCTTAATTTCATTATAAAATTAAGTAGCGACTCTTTCTAAGTATTTTTATTAAATGTTTTATACTTAGAACATTTCAAAAAGTGATTTTTCTTAAGATAGATAAAATTTATTCCATAATAGAATTTGTGAACTGTGGACTTTAAGCCTAGGTTCTAACCATAAAGACTTGGTTTACTATTAAAGGTTTTTAGCATATGTTTAGTTTGTTTGCTTTATTGCATTGCCGAATGCCTATTTTATATGCTTTGGAATAAATTGTTTTATTTGTTATTGTGTGTTCATAATTGTATATTTGTTACGACTTTAATTAAATTGTCATCCGTTTCATATTTTCCTCCACTTATTGGAATTCACATCTACATAACACATACATGCGAGTTGTCTCTTGTGCCCCTGCAACTGCTTTCAAATTCTTAAAGTAGGAGAGTTTGCATATGCTGGGTGTCCCAGTGGTTTTTTCCATGTGGATCGCATAGCCTCCCACTCAGTATCCACTCTCGTGAACCTTGTGTATAGAAAATCCAATTTAGAAAACATATAATAATATAACCAACCCCTCAGGTTAAGATTATGCATGCATATTCCCCTAGGTTTATCGATCCTGGAACGCGATTCGCATTTTAATAAATCCACCCTTATTGTTGACGTTTTCACACGAACCCCAGCTCGATGATCATAGGTTTTTCAATGTGATATTATAGAAGGATCAAGCCGAGTTTTGACATTTTCCATTCGATTCAAAAAACTCGACTTGTCACAATTTAATGGCCGGATAGTTTATCATAATCACATTCTTTTACAGTCGTTATGCCTATCCTTGGCAAAAAAGGGTCACTATTTGTTTAGAAACGCTCAAAGAATTAAATTTATGTGTTATAACTGATTATGTGAAAACTGTTGCTTTATTGAAATTTATGTTAGCTCACTCCTCTTCGAATACTTTTTTTAGAATCCCTAAGCATAATATCAAGTCACTATCAAAAGTGTATTCCAAATATCTTCTTCGAGCCTTAGTCCCCCCCCCCCTCCCCCCCCCCCCCAATATATTCCAACTTCCGAATCCAATTCTTACTCCTCCTCATTCATCTAAGAACAAAAAGATGTAAATTTTTCCATCTCAAGCCAAAATAATTCCAACAGTTCACCTCCGCGAGATTACGGTCGACAGTTTTAAAAACTCAGTCCCGCATATTTGAAAAATTCCATTTTCCCCTCCCCCCCTAAACGAATTTAAGGGTTCCCTCTCGATAAGAATCAAATATGTCAATTACGAACAAAAATTTAATTTACTCCACACAAGTTTAACTTTTCAAATTTAACTATTCCAACAGTTAGATATAACAATTCCTTTCTATTTAGTCCCCTTTCTATACAGGGGCTTCGTGTTATCTTCAATGATAATTCTTAGTTCACCACCGAATTTGTGATATTTTTATTGTTAATCCATCGACATTAACTAACACATTTTGTATTTTGAGTTTTTTTCTTTGTCAGATACTTAAAATTTGACCTTTGGTTAGAAATGACAAACATCCATACTGTCGCAAAGTTTAACAAGGTCCCAAGATTTCCTTCTCTACCAAAGTTTTGTCAAAGGCAAAGAAAAAGGGAATTGAAAAATGTCGAGAACACGGATTTGACCGAAATCACCTCGAGGGAGGGGGCGATGGGGATGGAGGAGCTTCCCCTATCATCGCTGGACAACAAGCTGATTGCACATTGCCTCCCAACAATTTTTGAATGAGGGCTGAAAATTTTATAAATTCCCGAGATTTACAAATGCGGCTAGCATGGCTAACACTCTACTCTCCAAAATGAAAGGCCTCCAGGCCATTTTTCCTTCTACTGGCAAATTCCCATATCCAAACCTTGTCCAAATAAATCCAGCTATTAAACCTAGATTCAAACAATACCCCATCATAGACGTTATCACCCATAACCTGCATCATGCTAGTTCCTCACATAAAAAACTACCTGATCCTCGAAATCCAAATGCCGACATTCTCCAAAATTTTACTCACATCAATCAAATTCCTGCTCCAATTGTCCAAATTTTACCTATCATTCAACCCATAAATCTAGAAACCACAATTCGTCTTCCAATATCGCTAGAATTATATCCTTCTTCTACTTAACCTTTTGAACATGATCATTATGAGTAGGAGGAGAATGAGTGGAAGCTCATAAAAGGAAAGGCTAAGCAAAGCATTAGACATGAAGATATGGATGTCATAAAGGACTTCCAATACACCACAAACATTGTTGGATCAAATTATGAAGATTTGTGCATTCATTAACATTTGGACCTCCCGGAAGATTTTAAAGTGCGGAAAAATTTGACACTTTTAGTAGACTTGAAAATCCTTCTGCTCATTTGAGGGCTTATTGCGACAAATTTGTGGGAGTTAGAAAAAATGAGGACTTGTTAACACGGATCTTTTGTCAAAGCTCGAAAGAAGGAGTTTTTGAATGGTATTTTTCTCAAGAAATAAAGAAGGGCCAAGTTGGAACATTTGGGCTAAAGACTTTATTAAAAGGTTTTGGTAAAGCCAGAAACTCATTCCTGATCGATACTCTTTGGAGAGAACAAACAGAAGTCTTGTGAAAACTATCAAGAATATGCCTACCTATGGAGAAGAGAGGCTGCAAGGGTTAGGCCTCTCCTGACTGAGAAAAAGATTATTGAAGTCTTTGTGCACATTCAAGAGACGGAGTATTACAGTAGGATGTTTCTCATTTTAGAAGGGAAAATCAGTGAGATAGTCCAAATTAGTGAAACTATTGAAGACGGTCTCAGGACTAGAAAATCATCCGAATGACTCCCTTAGTTAAATTCTCGAAACCATTGAGGAGGAATTAGATGAAGTTTCCTCTATCTCATTTGAATCAAGTCAAAAACTAAAGAGACGTGTTGGTCTGATTGTTCAAAATTTTTACCATACATACCCTACAATTTAGCTCCGCAAAATCCTTACACCATCCAAAAAATTACCAAGCCCCACCACTAAGTTATCCAAATTATGAAGCCCCATTGTCTAATTACCTACCCCAACGTTCAAATCAAATATCAAGAGACTTTTGCAAAATTCCAAATACCCTCATTCTACCAATTCACAATATCAAATTTTCAAACACAGACACCTACTTGCAAAAATCCTCAACTTTATCATCAAGTACCTGCACCTCTATGAAATAATCACATTCTTTCTCGTCCAAAACATAGGAAGAAACCACCTCGAGTCTTTACTCCTTTGGTTGAAACTCGGACTCAACTTTTTGAGAGGTTGAAAGTATCAATATTGATACACACAAATCATCAAAAATAATGTTAATGTCAATTCCAAATATTACAGGGCCAATCTTCATTGTGCTTACCATTCAGGAGGTGTTGGACGTACTACTGAAAATTGCATCAACTTGAAGCATAAAATTCAAGACTTGGTTGATCAAAAGGTTGTAACCCTTCAAACTGTCATACCCAATGCCAATACGTATTCACTGCCAAATCATGGAGAGTTTACCATTAACATGGTAAAGTTCAAGAAATTGGTGTCTGGATAAAACTGTAATCCCAACCAGTCCAGATTATCTTGAGAAAGTTCTAGCTTCTCTAAGCATAATTGAGAAATCCAAATTTGTGGTCATGGAACCACGCCAAGATTCTGCTTTGGTGTCAAAAGATGATCAGAGCAAGAAGTAGGTCAATCGCGTATCGACAAAGCCTTTGCGACATTTTTATAAGTCTTTTTTGGTACAAGAATATGACAATGATGAATGTCTAGAGAGGGAACTAGGTATCTTCTTGAAGAAGGTAATTTCATGTTGGAGGAATTGATGGAGACATCAAGCATACGAAACGCGAAGCCAATGGAACATGTTGTTAATTAATTTTTACTTCACGCGGCCCTTGGCTTCTCGTTTCATCTTGATCGCCACAGATGAATGTTATGTCCATTTTTTTCATTTTCCTCATAATATATTTTTCAAAATAAAAATGGCAAAACTTCGTACATTTCCTTGTTTTTAAGTAAAGTATCTTGTATTGGCGAAAAATTTATTCCACTTGTTTTTAATGTGTTCTTGGTTTTAAGTAAAAAATAATTTTTGAAGTAATATAAGTATCATGTCATGTCACAAGCTGAATGAACAAAGATTTATGAATGAAGATGTTTATCATGATTTGTGAATGACATTGCAAAGGAGTGAACAACTCTAGATCATGAAAAGTCACATCTTGATTACACATAAAAGGATGAAATATGCCCAAGAGACTAGAATAAATGTCTATATGATAAAAGCTCAGAAGAATAACCTCAAACAACTTAACTTAGGCAATACAATCGATACTTTTTGATGACATTTGGGTTGAGTATAGACTTCCTCAAGTGGACATAATCTACTCATATGGCTATCAAGATCTATACAGTTGAATATTAGAGTTGTCTTTATTTTTTCTTATCCTTGTGATCGCATCATGCTTGTAAAAAAATCATCTTTAATGTTTTATAATTAGGAAATTATTTTTTTGTTATTTGAAATCCGTTCGACCTGAATTCCTATTCTCAAGAATGAATACCGTAGGTTCCTATGTCGGTCGCTCCGCGGTCATTTAATATCAAATTTTCAATATTTTTTTTCTTAGTCCTCGAGAGGAAAACTACGTTTGACCTGATTTCTGCTTCCACATGATACGTAGGCGTCACAAGGGTTCGGTCATATCTCCCGTAAGATTTCTACTATTCTTTACAATAGAAACTGGGACAAAATTTTTGAGAGGGACTCAAAAATTCTCCAGAAGAGGATCTCTCCAACAAGTCAAAACTTAAGATACATTGTGAGTTGCAACTGTGATAGAATTTTTGAGGGGGTCTCAAAAATTCTACCCAAACAAGTCAAGACCAAAATCATATTGTGAATTGCAATTAGAACAAAAAGTTTGAGAGGGACTCAAAAAATCTATAGCCATATATAAAAATTTTGAGATACTCCAAGACATATAATTGGGATAAAAATTTTGAGGATGGGTTCAAAAATTTCTTCAAGCATCACTGGAAGTATGCAGTTAATTTTGAACATTTCAAGCATGATCAAAAGGTTAAACCTAACTTCAAATGATCTCTGGCATCGTTAAAGTTCAAAGTCAAAAATTTCCAAGTAAAAAATTTGTCAAGCTATGGAGGACTTCGGAAGAACCAAGTCAGAAATTTCTCAAGCTTCAAGGATTTTTTGAATTCTCCATAAATAAGCCATCGGACACGTCAAATGTTTAGACCAAGGACGTTCATTTAAGCTCTGTATGACATGACATTTGACAATGACTTTTTTAAAATTAGTTCTCAAAAAAGTTCCTTTTTCTTAAGGATATTTAGTATGTCAAATATTTTGTATCATTTCATCTTATGTCTATCAAGAAGCAAGTGATCGGAGTGATCAACTGAAGACAACAAGACAAGGAACAAGCGCTTGAAGAAGTCAACACAGATCCGTTTGTTTCAAAACACTAATAATTTTTTCTGTGGATGCAGGTCTATAAGATTGCCTCAAAATAATCATATTTCTCTATGCAACGAATATCGAGAATTTAAAAGGGCGAGTAGCTCCCCATAATTGACAACTTTTCTATTGAGAAAGAAAAGTCATTCAAGTTCTTTAGAAAAAAAGCAACAGTTTGGAATACGAGCAACAAAACCTCATTAAAAAATCTCTCTAACAAAGCACACATTGGAACATAAAATTTTTAAAATGGGAACAAGTGAAAATACATCACTCTCTAATGTACAGTATTTATAAAAATATAAAATATCATTTTTCACTGATCAAAGAACTACTGGAAAATATTCACAATGTGAACTGCCGAGAAGGTCATTCATATTTAAATTGCCAAGAGGGCCATGCATATATTTTAATTGCCGAGAGGGCCATCATATTCAAATGTCAAGAGGGCCATCATATTCAAATGTCAAGAGGGCCATCACATTTCAAACTTCCAAGAAGGCCATTATATTCAAAAGTCAAGAGGGTCATTGCATATTTAAATCGCCGAAGGGGACATTCATATTCAAAGTGCAGGGAGGACCATTGCATAATCAAAATGCCAAGTGCCATGCATAATCAAAGTTGCCAAGATGGCCATCATATTCAAAACTTCAAGATGGGTCAGTCATATTTAAACTGCTGAGAGTCCATTGCAATAATCAAAACTTCCAAGAGGGCCATTGAATATAAACTTGGCGAGAATGGCCATCATAGTCAAGACTGGCCGAGAGAACCATTCATGTTCAAACTGCCGAGAGGGCAATTGCATAATCAATCAGCGGAGAGAGCCATTGCATAACCAAAATTCAAAGAGTCCCATTGCATATTTAAATTTCCGAGAGGTCCATTCATATTCAAATTGATGAGAAGGCCATTAATATAAAACTTCCAATAAGGCCATCATTTTCAAACGCCGAGAGGGATATTATCTTCAAATTTCAAGAGGACTATTGCATATAAACCTCCATGGAGGCCATCATATTCATTTGCCGAGAAGTCCATTGCATTCAAACACTCCGAGAGGGCCATTTTGCAAATCAATTTTTGATAGTATTTGCATTCGAACGGCGAGAGGGGAAATCACTCTTCCTTCACCTAAGAGGTCCATCACATATTCAAACCGCCAAGAGGGCCATTAAATATTCAAACTCAAGCGGGCCGATTACATATTCACGCCGAGAAGGACATTCATATTCAAACTGCCGAGAAGTGTAATCAATATTCAAAATTGCCGGAGAGGTGCCATCCATATTTTTAAAATTGTCTGAAGGTCCGTCATATTCCAAATTCCAGAGGGTCACAATTTCAAAACCGCCAAGAGGCCCTTAATCAAAAAAATTCAAAATCCAAGAGGACCATTGCATATTTGAATTGCCGAGACGGCCATTCATATTTAAATTTCCAAGAGGGCCATTGCATATTCAAAGTCGAGAAGGCCATTCATATTCAAATTTTGGAGGGGACCATTCATATCAACCTACCAAGAGGGACATTCATACTGAAACCGCCGAGAGGGCCATCATATTCAATGCCAAGAGGGACATTGCATATTCAAAGCCAAGAAGGTCATTCATATTCAAACATCGAGAAGGACATTGCATAATCAAACTGCAAAGAGGGCCATTGCATAATCAAATTTCCTAAGGGGCCATCATATTCAAATGCCAAGAGGGCATTCATATTCATACTACTGAGAGGGACATTGCATAATCAAATTTCCAATAGGGACATCATATTCAAATGCCAAGAGGGCCAATCATATTCAAATTGATGAGAGGGCCATTTCATAATCAAATGCCGGGAGGGACATTGCATAATCATATACCAAGAGGGTAATTGCATTCATATGACGAGAGATGACATTTAATTCAAACGCCCAAGAGGGCATTGGCATCTTTAACAACAAACCAATATTGCCCCATTACAAATCATCCATAAGAACCGACGAAAGAAAAGTCATTGCTTCTTCAAGGAATAGAGACAATTAATCTTCCCAATCAAACACCGACACACACCAATCCTACATAAAATATCAACATTCATCCTGGAATGGATTAATCAATGTAGCAAACAACATCTATCAATCAAGTATCACATCTTATCATAATGCAGCAAACATCATTCTATCAATGCAGTATCGTCCATAAACAATATTACATTAAACATTAGATCGATAAGTCCAGCATCACATGTCGAATCAAATCAATTCAATCATGTTTACTGTGGTCAAAAATTGATGGAAGCTGACATCAGACTATTTTGCAAATTAAAATTTGTGCCGAAGAGGTAAAACCTACTCTCTAATATAAATTCTACTAACAAGTTCATTTCAATCTCTATCGAGATCATAAAAGAGGATGAATTCTCAAATCAAATCATAGGTGCGGACGACACAAAAGGGGTGCAACACAACGTGAAATTTTTTCTAAGTAGCGAACTGAGACATAGTCTAACGAGGAGTATCAAACTCTTAGGACGCGAGTTGAGGAAAAACTTCCACCAGGATCAAATCACACGCCTATCAAAAGGAGTGAGGGTTTTTCTTTTTGTTCATCAGTTTCAATTTTGCATCGCGGAAACATCTCAACTCTAACCGGAAGCAACATTCTAAATTAAGTGACAGTGCACCATGAGCTTTGGGAATTATGTATATGTAAGTTCTTAATTATGGGTGTGAAGGGCACCACATTCATGGGTAAGAGGTTGCAAGACTCTTTTTCAAACTCGACCTACTCGTCATTCCTCCAGAACCAAAGGTTATCTTGCATAAAAGATTTCTTTTTCAATCAATTGAGTCAAACTACATACAGTCTGATTCCTAAGATTTAAGGATATGTAGGCGGACTCAATGTTGAAAACTTGGCTGTATTTTGTTATCCTCCATCAAATCTTATTCTCGAGCATTTCGATCTCCTTATAACTCATATCGAGATAACATTTGAATTCTTTCATATTCGTGTGTCAAACAAGCATATCGAACTACAAGTGACCAGACAACTTATATAGCCTGACATATGTAGTAAAACTGCTACCGAGGCTCGGCCATAATTCCTAAAACACGTACCAAATTCACTTTCCTAAGCATGAAGATGTGGTCGGTCGAAATTGTATCCGTCAATTTCATTTGCCTCTAATTTCTTTCATCAATACAACTCAAACGAGAGAAAGTTGTTTACACCCAATCTTATCCCTCCAATATATAAATTAATCATCTAGATTCTTAAATTTCAAACGATTTAAAATAACTAGTTTTATAAGAATTTCAAAATAAAAATAAAATAATAAATATAGTTTGCAAGTTATTTTTAATAGTTTTTCACTCTTTTTTACAATTTTTAGAATAATTTATATGTTCCACTACTATAATTATAAAATATTAAGTATATTTTATATCAATATTCAAAAAATATCTCAAAAAGATTTTGTTTTTGTTGAACTCTTTTTCTTAAAACTTAGGTTTTTTAGGTTGGCATATCCTTTTTTTAGTTTCTCTTTAGAATCCACTATGAGTTTATGGCATTAAGAGAAGAAGCTCGTGAATTAATTGAGATTACTGCAGGGTACTCCAGCGGGATAGAATGGGCAATTGAGTTGGTTGAGTTTGGAAAAATTCATTGCAACCATATTTTGCGCTACTTGCCCCAATTGGGTCCATTTTCAAGCCCACTTTTAATGATTCTCAACAATATAAATTCCCCCAAGCCCAATGCATTCCCAGCAAAAAAGTACCCAAAACACCTCATGAACTACCGGCAGCCAGACAATAGGGGACATCAGAGAAGAGGGAAGAGGTGAAAAAATGAGTGTCATTAGGTCAAGAGATAGGGTGAACTAGACATCAATCCAAAGACCGACCCGACCCCATACCCTTGGTACGCGGCGGCGTCTACGTTCCACCCAGCAGGACCCAGAAAGCCAGCAAAAGCGCAACTACCGGCAGGACCCGTCGCATCAACATCTGTGGCAGCGCGAATAAGACTCGCTACTCCTCCATATCCCAAGAAAGCCAGCTTTTTCCTGATTTTGAGATCAATGATTTGAGGATCTGGGTACAATTTTGAAATTTCAATTCATTCAAAAAATTCATCCGTTTCCTTCTTAAATCAAACTCCTAATTCCTCTATATGAAACTCCCATCTTCTTAGTGTTTGGAGGGAGAAAAGTAAAGAGACAGAAAATAGTAGAAAAAACTTTCCGCATTAATTTACTACTTTAAAACAGCGGAATGTCATTCAAATAAAAGTTGTGTTTAAACCTTCCCGGAGCTCACCGAAGATAGACTCGTAGTTTGTGGAGGTTCTTTACGGTCCAATCTCATCGTCCTAGTCCCTTGCTTGCTCCAAAGCAGGAATATTCTCTTTCTCTTTGCTAAATCTCATCCTTCATCTCGTGTTATTCCGTTTCACAAAATTTTCAATTCTTATGAATCATGGTGTGCTATTTTTATATCTGATTTTCTTGAAGGTACGAAGTTATGGTTTTAACATTTGAATATAACGAAGTGTTACTCTTCTCGCTGACGAGTAATGTGTTGTGCCATAAATTTAGTTTAAGCTTTTTTGAATGTGATTACTGTGATTTATTAGACCATTGGCTCGTGATTGTGACTCGTGCGCTAATATTAGCCAAAAGTTATATGTATATAAAGTTACTGTTGTCTTTTTCTCCAAAAAATCTTGATATTCCTTGTCTTGATATGAGTACAAAGTTATTATTTCCATGTTCGCTTTTTCTCCCGACTAACTCTGTCCCTGTCCTTTGTTTGGTGGTTAGAGTTTCCTCCTGGCTCTTTTCATGACTCACACTTGCTTGTTTGGTAATTCATAATATATTGAGTTATATTTTGTGACTCTCCGTGCTTTTTTGTCCTAGTTGGATTTCAACATGACTTAGGGAATGGAAATTACATATGTGAGTTTATTCGTGATTTAAGATCGTAGAGTTTGATAAGCTCAATTTTAATTAAACAGGGGTTTGAAATAACCAATGGTGCTCCTCGAGATTGCCATTTTGTTGGTTTCTTGGGAACTAATTTTCAATAGTAATGATTTGTATTGTGTTTTTCGCTATTTGGGAAACAATTATGCAGCTAGATCATATTGTTTGAGCTTATTGTATAGTGCAATTATTTTGGGTTTGATCCGGGATAAGTCGAGTTTATAAAGGAACACATAGCTTTTTAGTTTCCGAATGTTTAATCCATTACTAGTTCATACTAATCTCATTACCTTTCCTTTTATCATATATATAGATATATATATAGAGAGAGAGAGAGAGAGAGATATGTAGATATATATATTAATCATTCTGGTCTTTGGTTTGTTATACTTGTCTTTAGTTATCATGGCTTTATTTTTAGTTTGTGTTTATCTGCAAGTGTTTGTTGCCCATCCACGTGATTCATTAGCTTGAAAATGATTAGTATTCTCCCTTAATTAAGCCCTTGAAGTTTGATAGTTTTCAAATGTGTCTTTGTATGATATGATCTAGTGGGATTATATATTGAATTATATTCTCTTGTGTTCGTTCACATTGTTTCTTTATAAATCGTTTTACACATTTTTTATCTCAATTTTGTTTATATATTAACTCTTTTCCTTTTCTTTGCTTGCATGTGCAAACTCCTTTTGACTCACTGTCGACTCTTTCTCCTCTCCTTAGCACTTCAACTTGAGTCATAGGCTCAATTTTTCCTCATCGAGTCAAACCTCTCTTTCATTTGGATCATTGGAAGCTGACGAACAACTGTACAGGTCTCGGAAAGCTAAATAATGAATTGTATACACTTGTATCTTGTATACATAGGCCAAAGCCCAAGTACAACAGCAACAAGTATGCCATAAAAGAGGGGCCCGAATTCATTTCTTTTATCCTTAAGTTATTCAATTTTGATGATTTATTATTTTTTGTTTATTGATTTTAAATTAAAATTATTAGATCCTCGAGAAGATGAACCATATTCTTTCTTAACTTATGTTAATATGTTTTAACAGAATTTATTTTGATCAACTTCTATACTTTTATTGAAGATCTTTAGTCAATTTTTTTATTTATTCTTCAACTAATTTAAAATAGATTTCATGTCAATTTGGTTTAAAATAATATTTTTAAAAATGAGTCAAATAAATTCTACTTAATCTAACTTTGTTGAAATTATCACTTGCAATTTAACAAAAATATTTCAATAAATATCCTCTTTCTTAAAAATTAAAATTGTTCTTTGTTTAATTATTTTTCTCAATATTAATCAAATATTAAAAATTATTATTCTCTATGTCAAATAATTTTCCCAAAAAATAGTCAAAAATATTTAACCTAAGTCGTAGAACAACTGCGTGTTAGCCGGCGTTTCAAATGCCTTAAAAACCTTCTTGAAGCGTAAATAAGACTCTATTACCCATTTTCTCTAAGTTTTTAAAGAATTAATATGTTAGAGTCTTTTTAAATTAACGTTTTCTTAATATCTTTAATAATTCAGTGCTCTTTGAAGTATGTTTTTTCTTAAGTGGTTTTTAGAAAACATTTCAAAAGGTGATTTTGCTAAAGATAGGTCACTTATGACATAAAATAAATGAATGATCTGCTGGCGGATTTTAATAAATATGTTCTAATCATAACAACTTGGTTAATATTAGGTTTTTGGTATATTTTTTACTTTTTTTTGCTTGTATCGCATGCCTAATAGGCCCTTATTTTTTTTATGCTTTAGGTCATTAAACTACTATTTATTTGTTATTATTTTCATAATTTTATATTTTGTTACTACTACTACTTTATAAATTGTTATTCCGTTCATATTTCTCCATTTATTGGAAATTCATACTATCACACGTACACTAGAGGTGTGCTTTGTGCATCCACAAACTTCTTTCAAAATTCTCAAAGTTAGGAAAGTTGGCATATGCACGGGGTGTCCGAATCTTTTTCCGTGTGACTGCATAGCCTCCTCGCTCGAGTTGTCCACTTGGAAACCTTGTGTCTAGAAAACCAAATCATAGAAAACATAATATAGAGCTATACCACCCCTCAGTTAAAGTCGTGCATGCATATGCCTTAGGTGGATCGATCCTTGGTATTGATTCGACATTTAAGAAGTCCACCCTTATGTCAACGGGTTTCACGACCCAACGAAGCCGCGAGCATGTTTGGTGTCCAAACTTGGATCTGATAGACAACCAAAGCCTAATTTTTACATTTGAATCTATCAATAAAAACTCGAATTATCACATTAATGGCTCGAATCAATTTATCATAATCACATTCTTTGAATCGTTAGGCCTACCCGAGACAAAAAAAAAAAAAGGTCACATATTTGATTAGAACGCGCAATAATTCTTTCTGTGTTATAACTGATTATGTGAAAATGTTGCATTATTTGAAGATATTGTAGCTCACTCCTCTTAGAATAATTTTTAGAACCCCTAAGCATAAATATAAAGTCACTATAAAAAGTGCGTCCAAATATGCTTCGAGCCTATAGTCCCCCCCCCCCCAAATATATTCAAAACTTTCGAATCCTAAATCTTACTCTCTCATATAGGAAAAAAAGATGTAAATTCTCCATCTCAAGTCAACAAGATATTCAAAAAGGTCAACCTCCGCGAGATACATAGGCAGTCTTTAGAAACTTGGTCCGCATATTTGAAAAATTCCATTTTTCCCTCTCCTGAACGAATTAAGTTTCCTCTCAATCAGAAATCAAACTATGTCAATTACAGATATAAAAAGTTAACTGACTCCACACAAGTTAACTTTTCAAATTCACTATTCCCAAAATTAGATAGACAAATTCATGTCTATTTAGTCACCTTTCTATATATGGGCTCGTTTATCTTCAAATGGAATAATTCTTATGTGTTCATGACCATTTGTGATATTTTGTATTATTAATCATCGACATGAACTAACACATTTGTCTTTTGAGTTATTTTTCATTGTCAGATACTTAAAATTGATCTATGTTGAGAAAATGGCAGAACATCCATACTTCACAAGGTCTAAATGTCCCAAAGATTCCTTCTCTGACCAAAGTTTGTCAAAAGTCCAAGGAAAGGGGATTGAATATGTCGAGAACACTGATTTGACCGAAATCATTGTGAATAACTCTTTCATCGCTGGATAGAACAAGCTGATTGAACAATTACTCCAACAAATTGCTGAGATGAGAGATGAAATGGATAAGCCGGAGATTTGACAAATCTGGATCTCATTGCCAATTCGTACTCCAAACAATGAAGGGCCTCCACTCAATTTTCCTACTTCAAATTTAATATCCAGACATTTTTTCCAAACAATTCATCTACAGGTATGATTCCAAAATACCCCACTCAATAAGCTAACGACCCTACCCTCATAATAAAAATTACCGATCCTCGAATCCTATACCACAATCTCTCCAAAAATTTCCCCCCATCAATAAAATTCCTATTCCAATTGTCCAAAACTCACCTACTATTAAACCATACTCTAAAACCCCATTCATCTTTCAATATCACCAAAAATCATATCCTTCTTCTACTTTACCTTTTGAACTTGATCATTGTGAGAAGGAGGAGACCGAGTGGAAGGTCATAAAAGGAAAGGCTGAGCAAAACATTAGACATGAAGCTATGAGTGTAATAAAGGACTTTTAATACACCACAAACATTGTTGGGTTGAATTATGAAGATTTGTGCATTCATCCACATTTGGACCTCCCAGAAGGTTTTAAAATACCGAAATTTGACACTTCTAGTGGAGTTGAAAATCCTTCTGCTCATTTGAGGACTTACTGCGACAAAGTTTATGGATTTGGAAAAATGAGGACTTTGTTTAATATTGGCTCATTGTGAACGAAAAAAAGAAGATTTTGAATTGGTATATTTCTCAAGAAAAATGAAGTTGGCCAGTTGGGAATGCCTTTGGCTAAAGACGTTATTGAATATTTGTTTTATAACTGTCACGACCCCAAACCGAGCCGCGACGGCCCCCACATTTTACCCTCCATGTGAGCGCCAACCGACTAAGACCTGAACATTTTCAAGATATATCAACAAAAATAATGCGGAAGACTTAAAACTCATTAATAAAAACTCATTCCAATACTATTATTTTATCCCCAAATCTGGAAGTCATCATCACAATAACAGCTATCTCAAATTACTTAACGAGGAATGTCAAGATGACAAAAAATCACTAAAAAGCTAGTCCATGACGGAAGTTCAAGGCATCCAAGACTTGAGAAGAAGGACCCAGTCCCAGCTAGACGCAATTAGCTCACCCTGAATTTTTCCGATGAAGTGATGACTGCTAGATCCTACTTTGAGTTGAAGTTGACGGAACGTTTGCTGCCTTACACAAAACAAAAGGTAAAAACAGAAAGGAGGGGGGGTCAGTACAACCACACGTACTGGTAAGATATCATCGGCCAACTCAAAATATGGAACAGTAATTATATCAATATCTGTAAATCAACTACAATACTCAACAGATGTAGAATAAACAACATAATTCATCACTAACTACAACCGGTTCACACATGAGGAACTCCAAAGCCTCAATAACCATACTCATTTGGGAATTAAGTTCATTAGATTGAGTATATTCATTCCTTTCAAGTTCATTATCTTCTTTCTTCCTCTTGTGTCGTACGTGACTCCGATCCTCTATTTCTATCCTGTGCCTGAACGTGGCCACTCCGATCTCTTCTATGCCTGGTACCTGGGAACGAGGCCACCCGATCCATAAGTTCTATCCTGTGTCATAACGTGACACTTTCATCCTCATATTCATTCTATCCTGGAACCGCCGGAACGTGGCAACGACCCGATCCATATTCTATCCTGGTGGCGAACGTGAACACTTCCGATCCTCATCATTCAGTTCTATCCTGGTACCGGAACGTGCAAACCCAGTCCTCATATTCATTCGCTTCTTTTACACTAAAGGACCTCATCATTCTCATTATAATATATAAGCGCAATTAGGGTCTTTCAGATTTGGGGTTCATAGCTTCATCATGCTTTGTTAATTTCGTCGCAAATTTTTCATAATCATAATCATGCAAGCATACAACTTAACAGCATAGCAGGGTTTAACCAATAATATCAACACATAATATTCCTATTAAGAGTTCACTACGAATGTCGTAACATAAACAATAACCTACCTCCACCGAAGAATTGAATCAACCAAGCTATCCTTCTCAAATCCCTTGCTATCCTCGTTCGTTTCTCTCTCTCTATCGTTCGGTTCTCCTCTCTTTCTGTTCTTTTCTTTTGTTTTGTTTTTATATCAACCCTCCTTCTTTTTACCTAATAAAGTATCATTAGTGTAAAGGAGGACCATCAAACCCACTAATTAACTTAAGGTTTACATTTTTAACCCAAGTAAGTAAGACCACCCTATTAATATTAACCCTCGAGCTTTATAATATAATTAGGAAAGAAAGTCCAAACGACCCTAAACCGTGTAGAGGAATCCTATTTTGCTGGGACTTTCCGCAACCTGTGACGGGCCGTCCGCCGCGACTGTCCCGTCACACCAGGATCCGTCCGCGCTCCATCGAACTCTCAGTAGACTGTGACGGCCCTGTCACAAGCTGTGACGAGTCCTTCCCCTGTTCCTGTTCCTCCGTCATGACGGTCAGAAACTCGTTTCTTGTACCAAATTCTCAAAAGTTGAAGTGTTGTTTTGCAAACGACAACTCACGACGTTCGTCGTGGAATGTGACGCACGTCCTGCAGTTCCCCGTCACAATTTACAGCTAGGCGATTTTCGTACCCAATGTCAAATTCTAAGTGTCATGGACGACACCAGGAGAAAGTGACATAAAATTCCTCTACTTTCCCCTCTTTCCTATTTCCTGTCCTGTCTTTACAATAACCCCACACAATCCGTCTGTCCCAGCCAGTTTGTTTCCAGAAATAAAATCGTTGCTCAATAACGACAAACAACAGGTCCTTCTACAAAGATCCAATTTTACCCATCGTTCGTCCCCGAACGATCAAAAGAGAAAACAATGGCGAAAAGGAGTACCTAATTATCTGTTAACAGATGTGGGTATTTTTCTTGTACAATCCGCCTCCCCCCCTTGTCCCAAGTAGCCTCTTTCAAACCGGTCCGATTCTTCCATTGAACTTTGATGCTGCAATCTCTCTCTCTCGATCTCTCACTTGCGAACTTCGCTATCTATATAGCAAACTGGTTTCCTCTTCATTAAAGTCCAGTCTCATCCAACAACACTGAGTCCCCAAACTGGGGGGAAATAAAAAAAAGAGAAAATGAGATAACGGATAATGTGTTTTCCATCTCCATGTTATCTTTTTCAACATGACCACATAAATACCGGATGCACTCCAGGACAGCCCCTGAGGGCAAGCTAATTCATAAGCCACCTCCCCTATTCGCTTTAGTCCCTCAACTGGTCCCAATATACCTGGACTTTAGCTTACCTCTTTGCCAAACCGCATCACCAACCTCAACCCTTTTCCATTGTGAAAACCTTCAACAAGACTTGTTCCCCTTCCATGAACTCCAATTCTCTAACCTTCCGGTCCTGCATACTCCTTTTGTCTACTTTGCGCCGCTAGAACTTTTCTTGAATGCCCTTCACCTTTTCTAAACGAATCCCTCAAAGAGTCGGTACCCCAAGGTCTAACCTCGAATCATCAAACCACCATGGGAGATCTACAACCTCCTCCCAGGACAATGCTTCCAAAATTGGAAAAGCCTATCAATACTGGAGTGATAGCTATTATTGTACGAAAACTCTGCCAAGGTAAGAAGCTAGCCCAATGGTCCACCAAACTCTATCCACGCATGCGCGACAGCATATCCTCCAACACTTGAATCGTTTCTCGCTTCAGACTGACCATCGTTCTGAGGAGGAAACGCGGATACTTAAGGTTCTCAACCTAGTCCCCAATTCTGCATGCAATGTTTTCCAAAACTTAGAAGTAAACTGCGTACCCCTCTATCTGATATATGGATAGAGATGTTGTGCACCTCATGCATCGAACGATTCTGATGATGTAGAATTTTTTGCTAATCTTCTCTGCATTGTGAGTCCCCTTGACCGGAATTAAATGAGCAGACATAGTCAATCTGTCCACAATTACCCCAAATTTGAATCAACTTCCCCAGTGTCGTTTGGAAGACCAACACAAAGTCCATTGCAATTCTCTCCACGTCCATTCAGGAATGGGCATTCCTTTTTACGTTTCCTCCGGGCCTTTTGGTGTTCATATTTCACTTTTTGACAGTTTGGAACCCTTGGCAATAAAATCACAATATTGCGCTTCATTCTACTCCCCAAAAGTGTTGTTTTAGGTCGCGATACATCTTGGTTGCACCCGGATGTAATAGAATACCTTGAACTCTGAGCTTCCTTTTCTTCCAGAACAGTGTTTGTCAAATCACATCAAATGCGGGGTACCTACCTTCCCTTAATCCTCAAACACCTTACCTCGTCGATTGTTTTTTCTTCCTTTAAGCCTCTCCTTCCAACAACTTTATCTCGGATTCGCCTTAGTTTCTCATCATCACACTGTTTTTTTCCCCCCCCCCCCTTTTCTCCCCTTAATCTTGTCAAGAAAAGAAGATCTTGACTCCACACTAGGCAACAAATCCTCCCTTTCTCATTTAATTGCCAACCTCATCAAGTCGTTATCCAGAGTTTCTTGAACCTCTCTCTAGCCAATGGGCGTCTAGAGGCTTGCAAATGGCTAGACTTCCTCCTGCTTCCCGCCTTCCTACTCAAGTGCATCTGCCACACGACAAACATTTCGCCTTCCCCCCCCGGATGATAACAAAATATTGAGGGTCGTAGTCCCTTCAGTAGTTCCCATCCATCTCCTTTGCTCAGTTCAAATCTTTCTGAGCTAAAGACTACTGAAGGCTACGATGATCCGTGTAAGACCTCACACTTAACCCCAATACATAGTGTCTCATTGCTTCAATGGGCAACACTACCCGCGGCCATTCCAAGTCATATGAGTTGGATAGTTGTACGTTCATAGGCACTTTTTAATTGGCTTGATGCATAAGCAATACTTCTTCCTCGGCATTAGCACTGCAAAGCGCAAACCCGAATAGGATCCATCACATAAAAAATGAAGTTCTTACCCTCTACCTCTAAGCCCCAACCCGGCAAGGGAGGATAGGTGCGGTAGTCACAAAGTCGTAAGTTTTCTGAAAGCTTTCCTCCACATTCATCTGACCATACAAACATTGACATTCCTGGCTTAGTCACGTTCCGTCAATTGGGGAACATAGAAGAGAATCCTTTGAAACAAAGCGGCGGTAGTAGCTAGCTAAACCCAACAAAACTCGTATTTCTACACATTAGTGGGTCTTACCCAATTCTTCACTTCTGCAATCTTGGAAGGATCTACCATCACTCCCATCTTCGAAACCAACAATGCCCAAGAAGGACACTGCATCTAGCCAAAACCACACTTAGAGAACTTGGCGTAAAGCTTTTTCTCCCTCAACATTTCCAACACAACCCGCAAATGTCCTCATGTTTCCTTCTTACTTTAGAATATACCAGTATATTCACTATAAATACGATCACAAACAGGTCCAATACGCTTAAAATCCCGTTCCATCAAAGCTTCATGAAACAGCGGGGCGTTCGGAAGACCAAAATTACATCACCACAATTCGTTAAGTCCATCCACCTCGTATCGCAAAGCAGTCTTTGGCACATCCGTTGCCCGTATTTTGTTCAATGGATGAATAACCGGATCTCAAGTCCCATCTTAGAGAAGACAACAAGCACCTTGTAATTGGAATCGAATAAGTCATCAATGCTAGGAAGAGGATACTTGTTCTTATAGTTTACCTTGTTCAACTTTCGTAGTCTATACACATTCCGAAAACTTCCCATCCTTCTTCTTCACAAACAACACCGGAGCACCCCAAAGGAGATGCCACTTGGTCTAATGAAAGCCCTTGCTTCACACCTCTTTGAATTGAGCCTTTTAAGCTCTTTAACTCCGGCGGGGGGGGGGGAAAGCCATTCTATACAGGGTATAGAAAGTGGGGCGTGTGCCTGGTTCAATATCTGATACGAAGTCAATATCCCTATCTGGTGTGCATACCAGGAATAGTCTGCGGGAACACCTCCAAACTCTCGCGGACTACCGAAACCAACCTGACTCAATCGAAGGTACTTTGTAGTGTCCTCCTTGAGATGGGCCAAGAAAGCTAAACAACCCTTTACTATTACTACCTTTTCTTAGCACGAGAAATGAGATGATACGCCCGGATTGGAAGTGTAGTCATCCCCCACCTCACGTATCTGTCCCAGGCTGGCCAATGTCACATTTTAGCATTTACAATCCAAGATCGCACAATTTGGAGAAAGCCAATTCATAACCCAGAATTACACATCAAAAAGTCACCCATTATCTAAAATAACCAATCTACATAGGTGTTGCTCCCACAAAGTTCACCAAACAATACCTATGTACCTTTTCAACTACCACCGACTCACCGCCACCGGTGTAGAAACACGAATAGGCCATGTCAAGTAATCACAATGCCATTATTTTAGACCATTAGCAAATGCTGAAGATACAGATGAAAACGTGGAGCCAGGGTCAAATAATACAGATCCAAGGCATCCACAAACCAAAAGATTACCTGTGATACAGCATCCGACGCCTCCGCTTCAGATCCTCCCCCCCAGGGTAAAGCGTAACAATGGGCCCTTCGTTTGTCCCTGTCCATTGCCCTACCATGTTTGCGTATAGTGGCTCCATTTTTGCCCATCACCGCGCCGTCTGATGACCACCAGTACCTTCGACCACCAACGTCCCTCAGAAAAGGTCGGCCTCTACCTATGACCACCTCTACCTCTAGCTAGTGGGGTTTGTAACTCTGGTTTGGACAATACCTCGTGATGTTGCCCACCCGCCCCACATCATAACACTCCTCGGGGTTCATGCATAGGTCCTCTCGAGTAGTTTCGACCGTTCTGAGGTGACCCCCAAATACAAGTCTGTAGTGAAGACTGAATTGGTCGACTTGAGTAACCCTTCTTGTCTGCCCATCGTCCTGTCCACATTTGCGCTTCGGTGCAGGCGGACTTCAGCAAATGTAGAAACAGTGAAACTCAATTAAACTCGGCCTCCCCTTCGAAACCCTTGTTTTCTATGGTCGATTGTCGTGTTGAAGTCTTCGCTGGCTCACCCCTTGTCCACCTCTATCCACCTCTATCACTAAAGCCTACCACCTCTTGGAAGGATGTTGCCGTAGCCGCCGCATACCCTGTAGGGCTGAAATCCCCGCAAACTCTGACCCTCACCCTCCTCCTCATCAACTTACGACGCGAATCCGTCTTGTGGACGAAACAAAGTGGGTGCGTATCTGGAATAGTGCGCGAAATTTAGCCTCATATAACGCGTTTAACTGTATCCTCCCGTGCTCTAGAACTCAAAACTCGTCCCTTTTTTCTATCTCCTTCAAGTCCTTGAATATACTTCTCCATAAACAGGGTAAGAATGATTCCCAAAGTCATAGGTGGGCCTCTGTTGGTTGACACTCTCAACATGTGACGCGCCACCAACGTTTTGTGGGCGTTCCCTTGAAACTGATAGCTCACGAACTGAAAACGGCCAAAGAGAACCGTTCTAGAACCTATACCCATCTTGTGTAGTAGCTCATGACAATCACCATTAAAATCGTAGCATCCTCGATTCTGCGCCCTGAAGACTGGAGGTTTCAAAATTTCAAGACTTACTGAAAAGTCATCTGATCATTTTTCATAATCAGGCCTTAGTAGTCAGACGTGGAAATGTGCCAGTCCCAATGATGCATCCCTCGGGGAGCCATCAGTATCCGCATGGTCGTACTCTGAAACCGAGGTGTTGGTGCAGAAACCACTGTAGGTGCCTGACCCTGACGGATACCAACCCACTAAGGAGAAGCAAGTACCCCCTTAGTTGATCATCTCTGGGGTAGTGTTGGGGTGGGCATTTTTCCTCATTCTGCCTGTTTTATTCTCTTCTCCCCTTCCTCCCTCCCCTCTCTTATCACACCTCTCTCGGTCGGTGGAGAGGCACCGCCCCTATTATCGAGATGGGCTAGGTGCTTTTCTCCTCTTCCTCTAGAGGACGTCCTCCAACGACCTCTCCCACGGCTCTGATGCCGTTGCTCTTCCCTCGAGCTACCAGCCCAGTGGCTGGCTCAGTCGTTTCCTATCTTTCCGTTGTGCTGCCGTGGTGCGGTCTTTGCTCTAGTTCTAACAGCTGCTAAATAGATGAAATGGTCCAGATTACCATTCGTATCGCCCAATACCATTGGCACTCAAGTAGTAGCACGAAAGAAGAAATGAAAGAGTGAATTTTCCTAAAGTCTTATAGCCCTCCTCAAGGAAAAGTAAGGCCCGTGGCCCCCTACCGTTCCTTAAGACTCTACCTAGAAACCTTTTGTGTGTGAGACCAACGAACCTAATGCTCTGATACAAGTTGTCACGACCCAAAACCGGCCGGCGACTGGCAACCCACATTTACCCTCCTATGTGAAGCGAACCAACCGGCTAAACTTAGACATTTCAAGATATATCAACAGAAAAGAATGCGGAAGACTTAAACTCATTAATAAACAATTTCAATACTATTATTATTATCTGCCCAAATCTGAAGTCATCATCACAAGAACATCTATCTCAAATTACTTAACTAAGAATGTTCTAAGAACCAAAATACTAAAAAGCTAGTCCATGCCGGAAGTTCAGGCCGATCAATGACTTGAAGAAGAAGACCCAGTCCCAAGCTAGACGCATTAGCTCAACCCTGAATTTTCCGATGAAGTGAAGAACTGGCTAGATCTACTGTTGAGTTGAAATTGACGGAACGTTTTTGCTGCATTAACACAAATAACAAAGAAGGAACATGAAGTATGGGGGGTCAGTACAACCACACGTACTGAGTAATATGCATCTGAGGGTCGGCCAACTCAAAATATGGAACAGGATATATCAATAAATGTAAATCAACTACAATACCAACTTTAGCAATAAACAACATGAATTCACAATAACTACAACCGAGTTCAACACATGAGGACTCAGCCCTCAATACCATACTCCTTTGGATTAAGTTCATTAGATTGAGTATATTCTTACCTTTCAAGATTCATTATCTTTCTTCCCCTTTGTTTCGGTACGTGACACTCGGATCCCTCTATTTCTATCTTGGTGCCGGAACGTGGCACTCCCGATCCTCATTCTATCCTGGTACCGCGTCTAGGAACGTGTCAACGCACGATCCATATTCACTAGTCCTGGTGTCGGAACGTGACAACTCCGATCCTCATATTCATTCTATCCTGGTTACGGGAACGTGCACCCGATCCATCTTCTATCCTGGTGTCGGAACGTGACCGTCCGTCTCTCATATTCTTCGATCCTGTAACAGGAATTGTGGCACCGCGATCCTCATATTCATTAAGCCTTTCCTTTTACACTAAGGCCCGAGTCAAATACATTCTCATTATATAATATACAGCGACTTAGGTGTTCGTTCAAGATTTTGGGTATTCAATAGCTTCACTCATGCTTTGGAGGGGTTAATTCCTCGCAATTTCGAAATCATAATCATGCAGAGCTACAACTTAAAAGCACATAGCAAGCAGGGTTTTACAAATCCATCAGACCATAATTTCACTATTAAGAGTTCACATACGAATGTCTAACATAAACCATAAACCTACCTCCTACCGAAGAATTGCATCAACAAGCTATCCTTCTCAAAATCCGTGCTTCCCTCTTCGTTCTCTCCTCTCTACTCTTTCGTTTCTCCTCTCTTTCTGTTCTTTTCTTTTGTTTTGTTTTATTCAAACCCTCCTTCTTTTTACCCTAATTAAAAGTAATAATTAAGTGTAAAGGATGACATAAAACCCACTACTTTACCTTAAGGTTCGTCTTTAACCCCCAATGTAATTAGACCTATTAATATTAACCCTCGATCTTTATAATTCAGAAAGAATAGTCCAAAACGACCCCCCTAAACCGTGTGAGGAATCCTATTCTTTGCCTGGACTTGCGCAACCTGTGACAGGCCGTCGCGCCTGCCGATGGTCCGTCACACAGGTCGTCGCAGCTCCTCGAACTCACGTAGACTGTGACGGTCCGTCCTGTTCCTCCTTCATGACGGTTCAGAAACCTCGTTTCTTGTACCAAAATTCTCAAAAGTTGAAGTGTTTTGCACGAAAACTCACGATGGTTCGTCGTGGATGTGACGGCACGTCTGCAGGTCCGTCACCATTTACAGCGATTCCGATTTTCAGTACCCAAAACTTTTCAAATTTCTAAGTGTCCATGGGACGACACCATCCTCGACGGCCGTCGTGACTATGTCGGGGAGGTCCGTCGTTACATCCGCGTCCCAGCCAGTTTTTCCCAGAAATAAATCTGTTGCTCAAACACGACTAAACAGGTCGTTACAATAACGTAGAACTCATTTGTGAATCGATACTCTTTTCGAGATCAAACAAATCCTGTGAAAACTATAGAGAATAGGCCTACGTAATGTGAAGAGATGACTGCCAAGGGTTAGGCCTCTCATGACAAAAGACTATTGAAGTTTTCGTGTGCATTCAAGAGCCAGAGTATTGCAGTGGGATGTTTCTCATTTCAGAAGTGAAAATCAGTCAGATAGTCAAAATTGGTGAAACTATTGAAGACGGTCTCAGGACCAGAAAAATCATCTTAATGACTCCCTAAGTTAAATTCTTGAGACCATTGAGGAGGAAAATAGATGATGTTTCATCTATCTCATTTGAATCAAGTAAAAAATTAAAGAGATGTGTTTGTCTTATTGTTCAAAAATTTTACCATACAAAACCTACCATTTAGCTCCACAAAATCCTTACCCCATCAAACTAAATTACAAAGTCCCACAACCAAATTAAATCCAATTAGTCAGCTCCCTTCTCATATTTTTTTCCCAATGTTCAATCAATTATAAATAACTTTTGGCAAAATTAACGAAATGTCCCTCATACCTATAAAACTCCAACAATATACAATTCCCAAACACAGCAAGCCTACGCAAATCTTCACTTTATCATCAGTACCTCACCTCTACGAAGTATCACATCTTTTATCGCCAAAACTGGGAAAAACAACCTTGAGCTCTTTACAGAGGCTTTGTGAAACTCTAGTCAAATTTTTTTAGAGGTGAAAGTATCCGGTCCGATGCACACAATTCATCAAAAAATGTCAATGTCAATTCCAGATATTACAAAGCCGATCTTCATAAGGAGGTGTTTGACATACTACTGAGGATTGCATCAACTTGAAGCATAAAACTAAATACTTGATTGACAAAAGGTTGTAACCCTTTAAACTATCATACCCAATGTCAATACATATTCACTGCCAAATTATGAAGAGTTTACAATTAACATGGTCGAGGTCGAAGAAACTGTTGTGTGGCTAAAACAGTAATCCCAACCAATCAAGATAATCTTGGGATAGTTCTAGCTTCTCTAAGCATAATTGAGAAATCTGAATTTGTGGTCATGGAACCATGTCAAGATTTTGCTTTGTAGCCAAAAGAGGATCAGAGCAAGAAGGAGGTAAGTCATGTATCACCAAAGCCTTTGCCGCATTTGTATCATTCTTTTCTGGTTGAAGAATATGTCAATGATGAAAGTATCAAAGAGGGAACTAGGTATCTTCTTGAAGAAGGGGATGTCATGTTGGAGGAATTGATGGATACATCAAGCATACTAGACGCCAAGCCAATGGAACAATTTCTTAATTCGTCTTCCACGCCGCTCTTAATATACAAAGATGAATTTTATGTCATTTTTTAATTTTCCTCATAATATTTTTAATAAGGAAAAATGGCCAAAGTTTGTATTTCCTTGTTTTCAATGAAAGTATCTTATATTGTGAAAATTTATTGCACTTGTTTTAATTATTTTTGTTTTAGTAAAAATAATTTTAAAGTTGTCAGTATCATGTCATGTCACAAGCTGAATGAACAAAAGAGGTAGATGACGATGTGTTCTAAGAGTATAATGATGAGATCATGATTTGTGAATACATTGACAAAGCATTGAAACAACTCGAGAATTATGATAAATCAAATCTAGATAACACATAAAAGTATTATTGTTTCCAAGAGACTAGAATAAATTTCTCTCTTACAAAAGCTCAGAAAAGAGAACTCAACAACTTACTTAGGCAATACATCGACACATTTATCTGATGACATGTCAGGGTTGAGCGTAGACATTCGTCTCAAGAGAATCTACTCATATGCTATCAAGAGCTATAGGAGTTGAAGATTGAGAGTTTCTTTATTTTCTTTTCTTGAGATCACATCATTTCTTGTAATCATCTTATTTTTTATAATTAGGAAATTATCTTTTTTATTTAAACTACGTTCAACCTGAATTCTCAAGAATGAGATAGTAGGCGGCCTATGTCCATTTTTGTCATTTTCTTATCAAAATTTCATATTTTGCTTAATCCTCAAGAGGGGAACTACGTTTGACCTGATTTCTGCTTCGACATGATACATAGGCGCCACAAGGGTTCAACCATATAGCCCGTAAAATTTATATTTTTCTTTACAAAAGAACTGGGGACGAATTTTTTTGAGAGGGACACAATCAAAAATTCTCAAGAAGAGGAATCTTCCCACACGTAAAACGTAAGATACATTGAGTTGTTACTCTGGGCACCTTTTTTGAGTGTCCTCAAAAATTCTACGCAGAAGTTCAGACGAAAGTCATATTGCGAAGTAAAATTAAGGAAATAAATTATAGAGGAACTCAAAAACTCTACAAGCCATATATACTCCAAGACTCTACCAGATAAAAGTTTGAGGATGGGTTCAAAAAAAAAATTGGCTTCAAAACATCACTAGAAGTATGCCAGTTTAATTTTAACATTTCAAGATTATCAAAGTTTAAAAGCTTAACTTCAATGATCTCTGGCAGCGTTAAAGTTCAAAGTCAGAAATTTCTCAAGCTATGGAGGAATTCGGGAGAACCAAGTCATAATTTCTCAAGCTTTAAAGATTTTTAAAATTCTCCATTCAAAAAAGTTCCTTTTTCTAAAGGATTTTTAATATGTCAAATATTTTGTATAATTTCATCTTATGTCTATCAAGAAGCAAGTGATTGGAGTGATCAACTGAAGACAACAAGACAAGGAACAAGCGCTTGAAGAAATCAATGATGAAAATAATTGTGTATATCAGTGAAAGAAAGCAAGAAAGAGAATTAAAATTTTCTCACAGTTTATTGATCAACATAAAGGCTCTCTTATAGAGCTGTACACAAACTGAAATAGCTAAAAAATAGGCTAACAAATATCATGTTAAAAGACCACTAAAAGCTGTAAGTTCTAGCTAAAGATCAGGATACATATTGACTCCATTTAAACTACTTTTATTTGACTAAATCAAACAAATACTGTAAAACAAATATCTAACAATCACTCCCTTAAACTGAATGCGTTCAGTTTAATTGAAATAGTTACAAACAAAACACAGCAAACATCATGAGTTTTCTGGAATGTGCATACTTTCAAAGAGGCTTCGTCATTATATCAGCAATTGATTCTCACTCTTACAGTAAGAACTTCAATGAATCACTTTTTGTAAGATCCCTTAAGAAATGAAACCTAACATCTATTTGTTTGCTCTGCCATGAACACGGGATTATTGAGAGTTTGATCGTTGAGTGTTGTAACAATAAATTGCAGTTGGGTCCCTTTTGCTTGAACTGCAGCTTCCTCCAAGTATCCTTCTACCCATATAGCTTGACAGGCACAAGCTGTAGCGGCTGCAATCTGCCTCGTGGTTGATAAATTTGACAATAGATTTGTGCTTTTTATTAGAAGACCAAGCAACAGCTCCAGAACCCAACATGAACACATTCCCGAGTAATTCTTCTGTCATCTTGTCTCGGGCATAATCACTAGCATAAAACCCAAAAATATCTGATTTGTTTCCTCTCCTTGTAAAAACACTCGCCGCAATCAATTGTTTTTCCCCCCTGCACGTAACGGAGAATTCGTTTGGCAGTTGCAAGATGAATCTCTGAGGGCACTCCATATACCTACTAACCGATTGACAGAATACAGTTATTTCAGGTCTAGTAGTAGTCAATACATCAGACTTCCGCATGATTTTTGAACACTCTGCTGTCCACTTCCCAAGTTCCTCCCTTCTTTCTTCTGGATATTTTCAACAAGTTGAAGACCAGCTTCAGTTGGAGTTTCGGCAAATTACGTTCTTCATCCTCCAACCTTAAAGGATTTCTGCGAGCACTTACCTTCTTTGAGTAATAAAAATACCAGAGTAGATTGCCAACCACTCGTCAATGTCAAGAAAATAGTGCATCATTCCAAGATCAGACATATCAAATTCAATGCATCATGGATTCTTCAATTTTTCAAACACATAGCATCATCGATATTCCAATATAATCAAGTCGCTACATATAAAGGACACAACCGCATCTTTCCCTCCTTCAACTTTAACAAACAAGAGTATGCTCATATGGGCATTAAGAAAAACCTTCCTTCACAAAATAGCTTCAATGCAACTATAACCAAGATCGTGGGGCTTTTGTTTAAGTCCTATAAACCCCTTTTTTAAATTGATCCACTTTGAATTCATCTCCAACATTAAATAACCAGGAGGTTTGTTCGACAAATACCTTTTCTTATCAAGTCCTCCGTGCAAGAAAGCCGACTTGAACATCCCAACTGGAAAAAATGGGCCACGAATTTTTTGGTGCCAATGCAATCAAATAATCTTATGTATCATGTCTTGCTACTGGAGCGAAACACTTCTTCATATATCTACACCGAATTCTTTTCCTCGTAACCTTTTGCCACCAACAAGCTTTATACTTGTGTCCACGCTCACCATTTTCTTTCAACGTGGTGTTAAAAATCCACCACTTCCATCGATGGTGTTTCTGACCTTTCGGAATCTAGTCAGCTTCCATGTGGTTATTTCATTAAAGAGTATGCAAGCTCTTCCTCCATGATTTTCTCCATTTTTGATTGCGTTACTGCTTCTTCAAAGGTAACAGGATCGAAATCTGCAAAAAAGATCAAAATGAACAGCTGATCCTCAGATTGACCAATTCCCCCTGGTACTTCATAATCAATCCATCCATAGTTGGTCTTTTTTCGACTTTCTTTGTTCTCTTTGCAAACCTGCCCGCTGATACTTGCGTCACTACTTGTTCATCTTGAGCAGTTATTG
Source organism: Solanum habrochaites (assembly GCA_027704765.1). Classification (NCBI taxonomy): domain Eukaryota; kingdom Viridiplantae; phylum Streptophyta; class Magnoliopsida; order Solanales; family Solanaceae; genus Solanum; species Solanum habrochaites. Next base: position 6,368 of record JAKWJA010000484.1, on the reverse strand, counting down.
ATTGTTCACTTACCACATTGTATTATGTTGATTTTCAGCTTCATCTTGCCCATCAAAGTCTGCCTGGAATTTGTCCGTTGAAGAACCAAATTCCACTCCATGTCAAGAAATTTTCTTCGTCTAATATTACTTCTCAATTAATTACAATTTTCTTGTGATAGATTATATCAGGTTGGTAAGATTTAATAACAATCAATAACCCAAGAAAATGCATTTTCTCACCTTTGTCATCAAGCTTCGTTCTTGTTTGATTTGGAATACCGGGCATAAAAAACAAATGCACCTGAAATTCGGAAATGATGACCTTAGGCCTTTCGACCGTTTTCCAAGCTTCCTCCGGTGTCATATTGTGAACAGATAATTTAGGACTTCTATTCAAAATATGGGAATGCTCCAGTTAACAGCTTCAGGACAGAAAGCTTTTGGAACACTGTTTCTTGTCAAGAACGCGCACCATATCTTATAGTACAATTTTTTTGGCGCTCACCTACACAATTTTGTTGGGGCCGTATGGCTTCTGTCATTTGCCTTTTATGCCATTGCCTTTACAAAAATCAAATTCTTGTGAATTTGTATTCCCTGCCCTCGATCTGTGCACAGTACTTTGATTTGGCTTTCTGCTTCTTCCTCCCAACCATAATTTTAAATTCTTTTTGAAACAGCTTCAAAGATCAGATTTGACCTGCAAAAATACCCATGTCTTCAGACTAATATCATCAATGAAGGTACTTATGTATCTTTTACCTCCATTTGAAAAATGTTAATGGACGCAAAAGATCAGAATGCACCAGCTCAAACACATTTTGGGCTCTTCCCCCCCCAAATCCATTACTTTTTTAGGAAATGATTACGTTTCCTGCTTGCCAACTGCCATTCCTCACATACTTGGAAGGGACATGCAATTTGAGGGAGGCACTGACTAGATTTTTTTCGTTGCAAAGTTCTTACAGGCAACCAAAGCTCAAGTGGCCTAACGAAAATGCCATAACCACAATGTATCTGTTTATGTGTTTGGCCGACAAACAGGAAGATCTCGAACTCTGCAACTGAAGTGGAAACACACGATTTGTTGTCATGCTCACTGAGCAATAAACCCAGCCTTGAATCTTCAATTCGACATAATCCATTTTTAATGGATATCTCATAGGCACTTTTTCTTGTAGTTTGACCATACTAGTAATTGGTTTTTAAAAATTTGGAAGATAAAACACATTAGAAATTGTGGTGAAAAAGAGTTTATCTTTCATGTTAAAGTGACATTGCCTTTTTCCCATGACAGATAACAACAAAGTTTCCACCGAACTTGACGGTAATTGCGGAAAGCTTTCATCCAATTCAGAAAATGCCTTCTTGTCTCCGCACGTGTGGGTTGCTACAAGCCGGTGTCCAAATACCACAGAATTTTGTCGAGTTTCTTTCTTCACTTCATAACAAACCTCAGAGAGAAACTTCTTCTTCCTTTCTCTGGCAAAGTTAGATCTTCTGAAACTCTGTCTATTTTAATTGTTCGAAATTCTGATTTGTAATGACCATACCTATGGCGATAGCACCTCACATTTGTTTTTGTCTACTGACTTTGGTGTTCTGCGTTGTTGATCATTCCTTCCACGTCCCCTTCCTCTGTGTTGAAACATATCATCATCTGCTGATTGGTACTTGTTGATTACCTCGACTATAGCTTCCTCTCCCCCTACTCCGACCTCAGCTCTTCCTCGACCTCCACTTTTTTTAGAAGGATTTCTGTTGTTGCTTTCACAGCGCGTGCTCTTCTTTGTCCTGCTGGATGATTTTCGCTCATGAACTAACCATGAACTTTGCAATTTCATCATGGGAGTTCCTCAATATCCTCGATTCTCTTCGATAGAGTATACCAAAAAAATTAAATTTTGGTGTCATGATCGAGATGTTCCTCAATAATGGTCGACATCCTGCATTTTCCCTCCATGGATTCTCAATCTTGCTTGCACTACCATATTCTTGACTAGACTATGCAACTGCCGTCTCCTGATTCATACTCAAAGTCTCAAATTTCCAATTTCGAGTCCTTGAGTTGTCCCCTTTTTGCCTTCACATTGCCTTGATAACTTTTTCTTCATGGAGTCTCCCAAATTTTCTTTGTAGGTTTCTTTGCAAAGAATAGTCACCAAATGGAACGATCGATAGCTTGAAAAACAGGGTATTTTTTATCCTTAAGAATCTATCATTTTAAGACTTCAAATTCTGTTTTCTAAGCTGTCCCGTAACTCCTGTTGTTTCTGGTTTCTGCTACTCCAGATTCAATCAACTGCACTACTCCTTGACCTCAATAAGTTCTCCATGAGCATGATCGAATGATCATAGTGACCATCGACAGCGCGAAATAGCTGGTTGTACAAGTTGTCTGAGGAAGTCATTAATGCTAGCTGCTGCTATTTATGTAATTTCAAGTCTGGACCATTGATGAAATAATGTGTATATCTGTAAAGAAAGCAAGAAAGGGAATTAAATTTCTCACATTTTATTGATTAACATAAAGACTCCTCTTATAGAGTTGTACACAAACTGAATAGCTAAAAAATATTCTAACAATATCATGTTAACTGGCCACTAAAAGCTGTAACTTCTAGCTAAATCAGGATAACAATATTGATCCCTTTAGACAACTTTTATTTGTAATCAAACAATATACTGTAAAACAATTCTAACAAATCCCAAGCAGGTCCTGTTTTTTTAAATACTAATAATATTTCAATGGATGAAGGTCTATAAGATTTATTCAAGACCATCATATTTCTCTATGCGACGAATATAGAGAATTCAAAAGGGCGATAGCTCCCCAAAATTGGCAACTTTTCTTTGGACAAAGAAAAGTCATTTAAGTTCTTTAGAAGAAAAGAAACAGTTCGGGATACGACCAATAACATCTCCTTCAAATCTCAAAAAAGCACACATTGAACGCAAAATGTTCAATGGGAACAAATGAAGATATCGCTCTCAACATGTACAAGCATCTATAAAAATATCAAATTACATTTTTTCAGCATCAAGAGTTATTGGAAAATATTCACAAATTTATATTAAAAAACGCGACGAGAAGAAATAGAAAAATCAAAAAATGTACAATATCATGTTCTCAAACAGAAATTTCAAATCTTTAAAAGTATAGAAACAAGAGTTCAATATTGATGGTCATTGTAAAGATTCAAATTTTGAATCAATTACTGGAATTTTACGAATTTGTGATTAGTTTGGATAGATTATTTTTACAAGTAATAGAAAATTTCATTTGGAGTTTATAGCACAATTTTAAGAGGGTTTGGTTTAGTTTATAATTGACTTTAAGAGAAATATTAGATTGAAAATCGAAAAAGGTTAAGTTTATGGAAAGGTATCGCGATTGAATTGAAGTTGTATTACATATGTAATAATTGCACTTAAATTTTATTAAATTTAAGAACAATGCATTTATAATACATAATACAAACTTCCCTCCTTTTTTTCGTGATATCAACCAAAATAATTTAAGTAACACACTTGTAATACATTTAAGACATCTGCACAATACATTTGTAAAATATATTGCAAACATCACTCATGCTCTTGGTGATACAAACTAAAATAATTTATAAGACACATATGATACATGTTTTATTTATGCATAATACAAGTTTAATTCTCTCTATAGATTATATTCTTGTCTTTCGTTAGTTAAATTTTTAATTTATTGTTAATTTTCTCTTCTAATGTAATTTTAAAATGTATGTAATACATTTTTTATTCAACTTAATCATTTATGAGTGCTAGTTTCTTCATTTGTTAACAATTTAAGTTACATTATTTCATTAATTATTGATACAATTTTTATTTATTTTACGAATCATTGACTGCTTTTTCGTTTGCGATTAGTTTAGATAGTAAATTCCTACAAATAGTTAAAAATATTGTTTTGACTTTATACCTTAACTTTAAGAGGGTTTGGTTAACTTAGATTTGATTTTAGGAAAATTATTAAATAAAAGCTCGAAAAGGATGAAGTTTACGAAATTATATCACATTTGTATTAAAGTTGTATTAGATATGTTTTATAATTGTATTAAAATTATATTAGAATCATGAACAATACATCCTACATTTATAGTACATATTGCAAACAACTCCCTTTTTAATGATATCAGCTAAAATTATTTAGGTAAGACACTTATAATACATGCACAATTCATTTTAATACATATTGCAAAAATCACTCGCATTCTTAGTGATACAAATAAACATTAATTTATAAAAGACATATAGTACATGTTTTATTCATGAATAGTACATTTATAATAAGTATTGCACACTTCACTTTTTTTTACGGATACCAATAAGAATAATTTATGTAACACACTAATAATACATTTATAACACATGCACAATAGATTCTTAATGCATATTGCAACCATCACTCATTTTCTTAGTGATAAAAGCAAAAATAATTTTTAAGATACATATGGTATAAGTTATATTAATGAATAATATGAGTTTAATTCAGTTTATACATGGTTCACTTGTTTTTTGTTAGTTACGTTTTTTGTTCATTCTTAATTCTCTCTTCTAATTAAACTTTAATATTATGTAATACAATTTTAACGCAATAGAATTTATTTTGCAATTTTTTGATTTATTTGTTTTTATTGGATTACTTATTTAATTCATTATTAGTACAAGTTTAATTTACACTATAGATCATTGTGTGTAGTACATTTTTAATTCAACTTTGATACGTGTGTAATACATTTTTAGCTCGAGTTTAATTTATTTTGCAATTTGTTATGCCTTTTTATTTGTTTGGATTAAATTATTTATTTAATTTATTAATTATTGATACAAATTTTATTCATTCTACGAGAAACAAAAAAGAAACAAGAGAGAGAGAGAGAGAGAGAGCAGCAGCAAAGAGAAAGAAAAAAATAAAAAAAACAATAATAAAAAAAAGTAAGAGAGAAAGATATACATAAAGAAAGGAGCAAGAGAAAGAGATAGGAGTTAAAAAGTTGAGAGAAAAAAAAAGAGAGAAAGAGGCGAGTGAAGAAAATCCTAACAAATATATAGTTTTGTTTTATATTGTTATAAATGGTAATATTTAAAGAGTATATCTAAAACAAGTAATTATTTTTTAAAAGGGATCCCTATGTAATTAATCCATAAAAATACAAACGCAACCCAAATACCGATCCGACCCCATACCCTTGTACGCATTTTCTTCTTCTTCCAGACGTAAACCAGAAATAAAGAAATCTCAACTATCTGCTGACGTTGCATCAACTTCAGTGGCAATGCGAAACACTAATCTCCCATATACAAGAATTCGCGGTTTTTTCCTAATTTTTAGCAGGATTTGAGGATCTTGATAACAATTTTGAATTTCCAAATTCATTCAAAAAAATTCATTTGTTTTTCACTAAATAACAACTCAAATCTCTATGTAAACCTCCATCTTCTTATGTGTTTGGGGGTATGGAAAAAAATTCGAACATTATTTACGCGGGAAATGCACAAGTACCTAAACCTATGCCCGAAATTCTCAGACACATAATACTATACTACGGTCCTACTACGTGGCACTAACTTGAAAAAAAAGAGTCAACAATCGTTGGACCCACAAGATAATGCACGTAGGCCGAAAAGGTAGGATGAAAATTATTAATAAAATAAGTTCAGGGGGGTAATTGGACCTTAGTATAGTATAAGTGTGTACTCTGAGATTTGGGGCATAGGGTGAGGGAAGTAATTGTGCATTAACCATTTACTGCCCTAAAACAGAGGGAATTTCATAAAAAAAGTTTTTCTACTTCCCGAGCTATCGAAATGGCTCATAGTGGGTAGAGTTCTTCACGGTCAAGCTTCGTCGTCGTACTTTCGCTGCTACAAAGAAAGTCATATTCTCTTTATCTTTGCTAAAATTTTCCTTCATCTCGCGTATGCTATTTTCCAAAATTTTCAATTCTTTATCATCTGTTGCTGCTGTTTTAATCTATTTCCTTGAGATAGTTATGGTTTTAACCATTTGATAGAGCGAACTGGTACTCTTCTCGCGATGACGTATGGGGTGTGGCGATAAAATTTGTGTTAAGTTTTTGAATGTGGTTACTGTGATGTTATTAGACCATTGGCGTGTGATTCTGACGTCGTGCCAATTAGCACCAAAACTACAACGATGATTTTCGGGTTGTTTGGTATATATGTATATAAAAATATTGTTGTTCTTTTTCCAAAAAAATCTTAAATATTCCTGTCTGCTGAATGGGTCATTATTTGTCCTCTCTTTGTTAAATAGAATATTGGTACAAATCCAATTTTTTCTTCATATTGAAGCTTCTCTTCAACTCATTCCGTTTTCGCTTTTTCCC